>JANSVI020000788.1:20225-30598 GCA_025434765.2 Erythroxylum kapplerianum | reverse complement strand
ATTCTTTCGGCCATAACTACATCATTCAACCTCTAATAAGATAATTATTGTTTCTAAATAAACTAGAGTCATAAAGCTACAAATGATCTGAAGGAATTGAATTTTAATTTAGTTCTTAAGATTTTCAAATTCTAGATGGAAGTTGAGCACAAAATCTTTGCTTCAGTATAGGAATAATTCGGAAATGAGGCCCGACACTTATGGTGTCAGAGAGAAGGAAGATGAACCGAGGATGACTAATGAGGGTTAATTGGAATACCTATGCATGGTAACAAGCATAAACACACGTTTTTATGACATTAGAGTTGGGCTCCGTAACCCAGGTCCAACAGTTATGGTATCAGAGCAAGAAGATGAATCGAAGATGGTTAAGGACATTCCTTTGGAATAAGCTCATGTTTTATGATTTTGATGTTGGGCTCCAGAATCGGGGTCTAACAATTATTAGAAGTACTTAATCCATATTTCAACCAAAGTAACTTTATGCTCAAAATATTGGTTCAATGGTTAGTTTGGCATTAAATTGATGATAGCATTAAACTCTCAAGAGTTTAGTAGAGGCTAGTACTATGTGTTGTCAAGCATAATGGAAATTAGTGTACTTGTATTTGGTAGATTGGAGAAGGGGCTTTAAGGATGCTGATTACTGAACCACAAGGAGCTTCTAGCTCCATTACCAATTCTAAACCTTGTACAAGGTTTAATATAGTCTAGCTTGAGAATGTTTTAAAAGGACTAGGAGTTTGTAGTCTTATGTTTGAATTTTTGAAAACTAGTGCCTATTAAAAGAGGATCCATTGTACTCAAAGGGACTCATAGATAGTGAAAAGTTTCCACATCCTTTTTGCTTAGAACGACTTTGTTTATTGTTTTGATGGATTTGATCCCTATACCTCATTCTTTTTCCTTTATGCAAATCTATGACCAACTAACTTTGTCTTTAGTTCAATCATCTTCTTTTTTAGTGTAAAAAACATTCTTTAGCATCCTCTAACTATCCTTAGTTTGACTTATTTGTAGTGTATAAAGCAGTAGCAATAAATATTGATGCTAATTAGTACATACTTTATCAGATGAGCCCTACCTAGATATATTAAAACATAGTGTTCCAACAACCTATTCTTTTGAAAATAGCATCATATAAAGGGTAATAGCCACTATGGCATAACTTGGTAGTTGAGATTGGGATCCTAAGATATTTGAGTGGCATCTATTGAATCTTCATACATGTGATTTGTGTAAGATGACTAGTCTCATCTAAGCTACCTGTATAAATATAAAAGGATATTTTAGAGATGTGAATTTATAAAGTCGACAAGTTATAGAAATGATTCAAAAAGTCAGTCAAAATCTTAAAGGATCTAGCTTTAGTTTTTTTAAAAAAGGAGATTATCTACAAATAAAAGATTAAATAATTTTAATCTCTTATATTTAATATGGTATTTGAAATCTTTGCGTTTAAGGTAGTGAGTTTGGTCAGTGCTTTGATGCAAAGTGTGAGTAGGTAAGAGGAGAGGGGCTATCTTTAACCTCAGTCCTTGGTATTTTGGAAAAGCTATGAAGGATCTCTATTGACCATAATTCTATAAGAGGTAGTAGTGACAAATTGTTAGATCCAATTAACGTATTTTCTTAGAAAACCAAAAGATATCATAACTTAAAACAAAAAACTCCATATCATAGTGTCAAATGCTTTATAAAAATCAACTTTACTTTATCAACTTTTGGTCTATAACTTTTTACTATAATTCTTAAACAA
Organism: Erythroxylum kapplerianum; assembly: GCA_025434765.2. NCBI lineage: Eukaryota > Viridiplantae > Streptophyta > Magnoliopsida > Malpighiales > Erythroxylaceae > Erythroxylum > Erythroxylum kapplerianum. Next base: position 28,839 of record JANSVI020000788.1, on the reverse strand, counting down.
AGCTTGAGCAATCAAGATTTTATCACCAATGCTCTTGCCTCGTAAACATGCTTTTTGTTAAGGACCGATCAAAGAGTTTTATGTGCTTTTTAAAATGATAGCAAGCATTTTAGAAATAGTCTTATAAATCAAATTACAACAAGCGATATTCCTATAATAAATTAAAAAAATGGATTGGGACATTTTGGAATAATACATATGAATTTTATTAAGTTCCAACAATTTTCTAGTTTTAAAGTACTCTAGCACTATATTGGTAATGAATTCTCTAATAAAGCTTCAATTGTTTTTTTTTTTAATTTACAAATATGCATTCAACCTATCCAGGCTTAGAGCCTTTTTAGGATTAAGGATTAATAGGGTTTCTTCTACCTCCTTCCTTAAGAAAGGTTTTAGAAGTTAATCAACTTAAGCTAAGTTGATAAAATATGGAATGAAAGGTTGGATCTTTATAATTTTTGGAATGGCAGAGCTTGAAGTGTTTAATATCTAGTCAAAATGATGACTTGTTTAAGCTAAAGTTAACCATGTAAAGAGCCCCTGATTGATCTCTTAAAGAGCCAATTCTTCTAACTTTCATCTTTAGGAGAATTACTGAAAATTTTGGAATTCTTATCATTATCACTCAGACAAAAAACAAAAGATTTTTTCTTTGGGAGGGAACTCTGGTTTTCTACTACATCTATATAGAGGGCCAATGTAGACTTTCCTTTTGAAGTAGGGGTTCATTATTAGGGGTGAGGATTAATTTAATTTGTATTGAGAAAAGTTGAACATAGACTTGAATAAAGCTTCCTTTATATTAAGATATTTCTCTTATGAAGTAGTTTTAATTATTAGTTAATGGCTTAAAACTTTTTGACACATTTAAAGGAATTCACTCTAATTACTTTAATAATAATGCCTTTATTGATTTCCTCCTTAAAGCTAGGAGTGTTGACTAAGATATTGAATAATTTAAAAGGAGAGAGAGATTAGGAGGGTTATTGAAATATAAGTAGATCTTTATAAAAGAATGATCCGAACAAAGGGGGAGATTAATGTGAACCTTGCTATTATCAAAAGTGACAAGCCATAAGGAGTTAAATAATGCACAATCTAACTTCTTTCTAATATATCATTTATCATATGCTTATTGCTCCAAATGAAAAGCTAGTCGTCATAATTGAGATTAGATATAACATAATGAGTAATGAAGTTCCTAAAATCTACATTATGTAATTCCTTAGACATTATCATACCTTCTGATTCATGGATAAATAAGGTGATATTGTGGTCACTTATCACTAACCAAGGAGAGGTTATAGAGGAAGCTATTTAGATTAAGGCATTCCAGAGATTAGATCTATTATAAATAAAATTGGAAGTATATACAAAAGTGACCTCTATTTGGGTACTAGAAGGAATGAAAGTTATCTTAAGATGAAGAAGTTGATCAAAGAAAAGATAATCAACTATAGAGATAAGATCAAGGTTATAATAAACCATAATTATACCATATTGGGAGCTAAATGATTGGAGATAAAACTCCACTCCTTAGGCAAGAACCAAAGGTTATTCTCCATTTTTCTGAATTTGAGCTTGGTCTCTAAGAGACCTAATAAAGAAGGTCTTTTTCTATTAATGGAATCACCAATCATTTTTCATTTTTGGATTTTTTAAAAGCCTCTACCATTTTAAGCTATGATCATTAAGAAAGCTAGGTGTCAAAAGACCTTTTTTCGTTAGTTTGTACCTTGGTTTCTTCTTGGAGGCTATAGAGAATTCTCCCTCTATAACGGGTGAAGAAAGGTAAAGAAAATGAAAGTAGTAGCTCTAAGAGTTTTGAGTGAGTTATTTTAACCACAAATGCACAACGTATTATGTATAAGTCTATTCCATAAGAATTAAAATTACTAGTACTTACCATCTCTTTATTTTCTAGTCTAGCAAATTATGGTGTTTATAATTAATCTAATTCCTAATTAAAATAATAAACTAAAACAGATCAACATAATTTACTAACAAGTACAAAGATTAAACTAAGAAACATTCAAAGACGATAGGGTACTTAGAATTTGAATCTCCCCTAAGCTTCTTATAAAATTATGAATACTAGGTTAATTAATCCAAATCTCTTTTTAAAACCCCTATAAGTGCATTATTTGATTTATGAAATTTACTATCAGGTTTCAACCTAGTTTGAAAGATTTATGTTGACCTATCTCTAGGTTTATATACAAATCCTTCCAATTACACTAAATCTATTCATATAAAGGATTTTTCAATCTCAATTGCATGAAATCATATATGGATTTAGTACTTCTAATTCAAGAATAATTAAGACCATATAAATGAATCTTAATGAAACTAAAGAATGAATTAAATTAATAAAATAACTATGAGGTCTATCATCTTGTTCATCTAATCAAAGTACCAATAAAGGTTTAATTCCTTATCATAGAAGACATCATAACAAAACTAAAGGAAAACCAAAAAATCAAAAGAAATATGATAAAATATGTTTTAATATTTAAGAAATCCACTTTAGATTGATGAAAATCCACTTCGAATGTATTTTAGTTACTTGTTCTTTGTCCTTCCTGTCAACTTAGATTGTCAATTTGTGTTTCCCTAAGCATCATCTTTGCTCTTCCTCTTAATTTTGCCTTTTTTAGTTCAAAAATTAGGGTTTTACATGTTACACGGATATCAACACAATCGTATTGATTAAAAATCATAAAACCCTTGAATTTAAATCCAACATAGGATCAAAAGATGAATATAGGCATTAACACGAGCTTGTTGATAACTGTATAACTCTTTGAAACTCTAAAACCACTTATTTTACATTAAACATGGCTATGTTGATCAATACAGGCTTATTGGTCCATTTTTTAATTAAAAATTTATATTTCTAATTGAGGAATGAAATGTCTTACAAAATATTTCATGTAAAAGATATTATAAAAGGGGTGTACCAAATGGTTCCCCTTAATATGTTATTTTCTTGTATTCACATGTGTCTTTGTTTAGATTAAAGTGCCCTTCTTATGCTATTCCTTTTTGCCTATGGTTTTCTACATTTCTAAAATAGTTAACTCTCCTAAAGTTTCTTCGGTGACTAGTGATTTGGTTGAAGGAGGGCATTCTAATATTTCACACCATGACCATTAGGTGTCACTGTATAGGTATATTCTAATTATTCTTTTGTTTTATACTCTTTTTTTGTTATAGCTAGATTTGATATGCAAGTTTCACTTTTCTGATTTCTTATACCTCTTTGTTTACGTTCTATGGGTTGCTTTGGAGTTTAGGTTACTTATTTGATTTAAAATTTCATTTCCGCTAATTTTATCATTTTGATTGCAATGCTTCCTTTACTATATGCCTTCCTTTCTCTTAGGTAAATCCCCAACTAGTCTTTTATGTGAAATTATATTTATCCTTTAGTGTCTTAACACTAATTACTTCTCTTATTTAGAAGTATATGGATTTTTTGAGTTCTCTCACCTCCTGCTTGACAATGTGAAATTTTCTTTAGTTCCTCTCCCTCCACAACTCATATACCACTTCACTTAGGACTACCTTTAGTATCACTATATCATTGTCTCTAGCTAGTTTTAGTTTTAAAGCCCATTCTAGGATTTCTTCCATATTGTTTAGTTACACTTTCATATTATTTCTTTATAGAATGTTTCTCCCTACATTAGACAAATATTGGCATGAGAACAAAGTATAATCTCTTATTTATGCCTATGATTTACATACTATGTAGAGTTTGGAACTCCATCAGGGCATTATGTCAACTGTCAAAAGCTTGTTTTTATCGCTAGTCATAAGATAAACGAGAACCTAAGAATATAGTTCTTAAACCATACTAGTTAGTGAAAATTTACATCCTCCACATTTGGTCTAAATACTTTTGTGTAGGATTTTTTTGCGAGCGTATTTAAGGAACCATTTAGCCAAAGCATACTATCTATTGAAGATTCATTTGGAGTATGACCTGGTTGGGGATAATTATTGCTATCCCTCTTGAAGGGTAACTCCACTAATTTTGCTTAATCATTGCACTTACCTTGCATTGAGAGGTAAGGTATAATCCAAGGTTGAGTATAAAGGTTGTAGATAGAGGGAACCTGAATTATCTTAATTGTCAAACCAAAATTTTATTTGCACTCCATTCATTATCCTATGTTTCATTTCTTTGCTCATCTTTTCCCTTAAAGAATAGAATGTGCATAGTCATAGAAGAAGTGTTTAAAGTAGGTTTCACAGTCTATAAACTTACCCATTTGGTAAACTTTTCATGCATCCATTTTTCCTATGATGCTTCCTTGTTGTGAAATAGTCTCTATATCATCTTTTTAAGAAATGGATTATTGGTAATTCTAATTGATTTTATGTATAATCCCCTTTGCTTATATTCCTTTGTTTTCTCCTATCCCACTCTATCAAAAATTCCTTATAATTCTTTCTATGTCTTTAATTATCTTAATTGATAAGGCCACTTAAGAACTCCAATAGATGCACATATTATTTAGGATAGAGTTTTTGAATTGTACTCTTCCAGTATAGGATAAGGATTTTGACGTACAATTATAGGTCCTACTTAAAACAACATCAAAGAGTGGCTCACAATCATTATAGCTTAATCTAGAAGAGGAGATAGCTAACCCTAGATATTTGAAAGGAGCTTTAACTAATGGAGTCCTAGATTTATGTTAAAGTTTTCTCCAGAGTAATGGGGAATGAGGATATGAAAATGTGTGTTTTATTATTATTGATGTTTAAACATCACATCTCTAAAAATTTAGTAACATAGTTCTTTAGCATTTATACCTAGTTTTTATCAGCTCCACAAAATAACAATAAATCATTTGTAAGTGAGAGGTTGAATATCTTGATTTTCTTGCATTGTAGTGAAATTTGAAAAAGTTTTCTTGAACTATTTAGTGTTATGTCATTCTTATAAGAACTTCTAAATCTAGAGCAACGATATATGGTATTATTAGATCACTTTGCCTCACCCATTTAACTCCTTTGCATACTTGAGTTGATTCTCCATTTACTAGAACACCTAATAAGATGTGGTTAAGGATTGTAGATCCTAATTGATGTTTACTTAATAGAGTCCAAATGCTTATAGAAAATGTTTAATGAAGCTCCAGTTGAGGGTGTCTAAAGCCTTAGAAAAAATTATCTTCAATGAACAATTTTTGATGAAATTTTTAGAGTGGTAATCTTGAAAATTTCCTGAGCTAACTTTATATTGTCTCCTATGCTCTTACACCTCTAATGAAACTAGATTATAAGATACTAATGAGTTATTTCACAATTGATTTCAATTTCAAGGCAATTATTTTAGAGAGAATTTTATAAATCAATAAGAGATAGGCCTAAAATCTTTAAGGGTAAAAAGGTTTGGTGTTCTTAGGACTAGGAAAAGATAGGTTTTTTTAGCTCTTTTATTAATTTTCCTAAACGGAAGAATTCCTTGACAAACCTTATAACATGTGGTTAAAAAATGCTGTAGGATTTTTAGAAGAACTCCTTATCTGGATCCAAGCTAAAAAAGGCCTAATTGATTTCTTTGTTTGAGATTGGTTATATCAGAGAGTTAGTTTATGTTGGATTCAGGGAGGGGTTGATGAAGTTCTATAGAGTATTAACGGAACTTATATAGTTTAAGGATATTCCTAAGCTAGATTTGAATTAAGTGAAATCCAAGGTTTTCAATTAGTCCCAATCATAGTAGGGGATCCCATTATCATCTATGATTCTTGAAATTTTATTAGTGTTCCTTCTATTTTGAATGCTTTTATGAAAATAGGATGTGTTCACACCTCAATCCTTTATCTATGAAGCCTTTGCCTTCTATTTTAGTAAGGAGTTGCAGCTATCTAATACTAAGAGGTAGGTTTTCATTATGGCTTTTTCCTTTACTTTTAGCTCCTCATTCAGTGGATCCTAATAGAGGCCTTTTTGTATGTTGTTGAGTTCCACTTCTTTGTCTAGCCCTTTCTTATAAAGATCTTTATATATCTTCTTTTACTCTTCCTTTATTAGCTTTAACCTTATTATTATTTTATAGGCTTCAAATCCTTCTACTAGGTGGTTCAACCCTTTAGCTATTAGTTTAGAGTTAATGCCTATGTTGATTTTCAACATCTTCATAACTTAGCCAGACAACTCCAAATCACCTCAAACTTGTCCCAATTTGTTCCTTCCACTCAAAATAAATGAATTACAACTAAAAAACAGTATGAATGAATTAAGTACCAAAAATAATAAATAAACACCCAAATAAACAAGTGAAATACACCAAATATAAACCTAAAAAGAACATTAAGCACCTATCAAACTCCCCACACATAAGCATCCTTAAGTGAATCAATCCAATTACTCTTAAATTAGTAAGAAACAAGGGTAGGCATTAAACATGTCAAGTCCATCAAGATTCTCTATTATTAATTTAGTTATAAAGTTTATTGAATTTTTACACTTATTTACTTACATCAAATTAAAAATCATTCTAATTCACTCCATAATTCTTCAAATTTCAACTTAATTCACTCCAAAATGCTGAAAGTTTCAAAGATTTTCATACCCCTTATAAAAAACAAAACACTGAACTTAAATATATAGGAGCATTTATAAGCTTGTTTCAAAAGTCACCTAACCTTTTGATGCAATGGTAAACATCTTGTCATAAGTACCCCTGGTTACTCAACTAGATCACTATCTTAAATGACTACTAGCACCACTAATTAAGTTCAATTTTTATTAGTATGAAGCCAGCAGAGTGAAATTTATTATGCTCATTTTGTATAATAAACATTCTAAAAGTCACAGCCACCTATGTATATGCATCTTATACAAAGAATATCATAATGATCATTAGTTAATCATCCTTCAAATTTATAAGGCAACTCAAAATCACTCATCAACACTCATAACAAGTTGCACAAGCAATCTAATTCAATAAAACAATCAAATTCATAATGAATTAATTCTAATAACATTTTTTAAAGAAAAACTTGCCATTTAATGGAGAAAAAGACAAAAAATCAATTAATACTATTAATAAAAGAACCTTAATACAAATTAATCTTTAATCCATCTAATGCTAATGGCTCTAATAACAACCCCAAAAATCATTTATCCAATATTCCAGTGCCATTAGGCAGTAATTTTCGGTACCGAAAACCAATCAGTCCGCCACTTGGCGATTTTTCCGGTCTAAAAATTCTCCCAAAAATTTCCAGAAAATTCCTAAAAGTCCCTAAAAATGGAAAACACACATAAATCACTCCAATTCAATTTTTCAAACACAATTATCACATATTTCACAAAAAATTACATTTAGACACATATGTCGGGAAATGTCATGAATGCATGTACAATCATGTGCATGTGCAAAAATTACCATTCATATAAATATAGAGACCATATGGTGCATGTGTATGCCGAGATATGTTTACAAACTCATAACCCATCCCGAATTACCATTTTACCCTTCCCATCGATGATGGGATGTTACATTAAGATTTTTGTTGATGTTATTATCAGTAGAGTTTTGATGAACAAGACAATAGATGAAGGGACTGGCCTAGTCTCTAATACCTATAACCCTAGTTGGAGGGACTATCCCAATTTCGCCTACAAAAACAAGTTTTACCTTATCCCTCAAAATAATTTGCAGTTATATGGTTTTCAACCCTCCTTAAAAATCTAAGAATCTTTTCTAGATAACTTCCTTACTACTTAGCTAAACAAAATGAAGAATTCGAGGAGGAGATTAAAAAGCTCAAATATAAGGTGGATTCAGTTACTATTTATAGCAAGAAGCTTAAATCTTAAATTGCTCAATATGCTACTGTCACTATTAGATCACTAAGTCAATTACTTAGCAAACATGAGAATCCTATAAAACATTGTAATATTATGGTGCTAAGGGGTAAGGATCTAATTAAAAGCCTTAGATTAAAGAAGATTGAAAGCGGGGGAAGCAAGGGAAATAAGATACCTTTTAGAGAGGATAAGGAGCTTGAAAAGAGAAAGCAGAGGGAGAAGAACACAAATACATTTCCTATACACTTATATTGTCTTCCAATAGATTGGTTAAGGTAAAATTAAATAAGAAATTTGGAAATCTTTTAGAGGATCTCTTATATATATATATATATATTACTGACACCTTAAAGTAAATGCCTTCTTATGCCAAGTTTTTGAAGGGCATCTTATCTAATAAAAAAAGGCTTAAGGAATCTAAAGCTACAACCTTAAATAAACAGAGCAAAGTCACAAATCAAAAATGGCCTGCCTCTAAAACTTAAGATCCTAGCAACTTCTCTATCCCTTATACCATTGGTGATATAACTTTAATTATGCGATCTAAGGGAAAACATCAACCTCATGTTCCTATCTGCCTATAAGATGCTTGAGGTGGGCAATCTTAAACCTAGAACTATTTCTTTATAGTTGGCATACCATTCTTCAAATGTTTAGTAAGTAAACTAGAAGATGTACCTATTAAAATTGGTAAGCTTCTTATTCCAATAGATTTTGAAGTCGTATATATAGCTAAGGATAGGAAAGTGTCATTGATTTTGGGACATCCTTTCTTGGC
>JANSVI020000783.1:155044-166340 GCA_025434765.2 Erythroxylum kapplerianum | reverse complement strand
CTAATCCGAACTTAATTTCAGAAATTGAAAGTCTTAGGGGCAAAATTGACATTTCATTTCTTCATATGATTTGTAGAAACTACTTTATGTAAACCGACCGTGGACTCGGTTCTCATGGTTACGTTCGCTGCAAGTTTCAAATGAAGCTTAAGTTAATATAATGAAAATACACGTGTTTGGAGGGCCTTTGGTCTCACTTCTCGTAAGATAATATAAGTGAAAGCGAGACCTATTAGGTGGAGTTTGAATCCTCTGTTTAATTTTATAATATTTTATTCTATTTTATAAATTTTCGCTATTTATTTGTGTGAATCTAATAAAAGTTTTGCATAAATAAAACATAAATAAATAATTAAAATTTATGAACATAATAAAACATTATAAAATTAGATATAAAATTAAACAGATGATCCTTTCCTAATGGGTGAGCTTTACGGAAATAATTCAAAGTGGCGGCGGTAACTTGTCTCCGAAGATAATCAGTACTTTGCATATTGTATTAAGACTTGGCTCGTCTACGGAAGAAATGGGACATTAAGAGCAATATTTATAGCCACGTCCGTACTTTTGATTACTCGCCAATCTTACCTTTTAGCAGATGCACTTCAAGTTGCATTCATCTTCCAAAAGTTCAATTATTAATTAATGAAACAATTGTAGCTTGGAAAGAAGAAAAGGCTTTTCGCAGCTAATCTGTTATCTTTTCTTTAGGTAGCATTACGTTGTTCACATCTTGAAGCATCATTAGGTCCGTAAAGAGAAGCGATGACCATGGATGAGGAAAAACATGAGCAATCCCCATCTCAAAAGCTCTACACAAGATAAGGTTGCCACTGTGTTCTTTCTCATTTACACGTTTGGATGCCAGGCATTCAAATGGTGAAAAAACCTACGTTCTACTCAAGCTCAACATTTTAATATTATATTCTGATTGGATAGCTTAACTACTTCATAAAATTCAACAAAACTGATTGGATAGCTTAACTACATAAAATTCAACAAAACTAAGATAAGCTTTGATTTCCAAGGTTCTACACGGAGCTGGCAAGTAGCACAAATTAAATAAACTTAGTTATTATAGAACTAGTGAAAAATCCAATTTGAAAACTGGCACTTTCAGGTGTAAAACGTTGAACAAATAATATACTTGCAATAATCATGCATTCCTCTTTGGCAACATAGAATGGTCGACGACCCCATTTGCTACAGTTACAGATCCCATCAAGGAGATGCCAGAGTTGCATTTCATCTATTAAATATGTGACAAAGAAACTCATCCTCCTGTCAAAAAGTTTTAAAATGTGCACATTAGCTTCGAGAGGTAATTGATAGATCTTTCAAAGCCACAACATATGACCACAATTACAAGGACTGCAATTGTGGGGATGCCCATCCAGGCAAAGGTGCATGAAAAACAAGAGGACGACCAGTAATAGGATGTTCAAAAGATAAAGTCTCGGCATGAAGTTCATGTCTGTCATATATTTTCCCTTTCCACTCATACACGCCTTCATACTTCACATCCCCTCTTATAGGAATTCCAAGATACTGACAATGCAAGCGGATTTGATGTGTTCTTCCACTCCGAGGAAATGCTCGGACCAAGATCTCATCCACTTTTGCTTCTGCATCAATTTCAGGTCTTTTTTCATCTACTACAATGGTTTCACCTTTCTTACATTCGTATAGCTCTTCCAATTTCGCTTGTCCATTGACTGATAACAATTCAAAAGAAGTTTCCATGTCCCTGACTACAGACCCACCTGGTAGTGTCCGGCCTACATCCGATGCAGCATATACACGCCAAATTCCAAATTTCGACCGACCATGACCTGATTTAACAGTAATGTTTTCCCATTTTGGTGCTGAACCAACGCACTGAGCAATGTATGTTTTCCTAACCTTGTGATTGGTAAATGCCTTTACAAGCTTAGAAGCTACTTTGTGTGACTTAGTAATTAACATTACACCACTTGTATCACGATCAAGTCGATTGGCAAGATGAAGCTCTGGCTGGCTGACTTTAAAATCTGAAATTGAAACTTTACCCAAATTAGTCACTTTCAAATTGAAGGTCACTTCAAGGCTCAATAAAAAAAAACTTATCCTTTTCTGATACGTCAAAATACTTCGTGTCTTTGATATATGCATCAAAAGCAGAAGAGTTTATTGCTTATAGCATCAGACTACGGCCGTTACAAGATCCAGAGTCTAAGGATTTGGAACATATATATAACGAAAAAGATTGGTTTGTAGTGAAACCATACAGAACCCTAACCTAAACTGCTTTGCAACTCTTTCCAATCTAGGAGCTTGTGAGAGTTTTGTTTGCAGAGCTCCCAACACAAACTAACTGTTTATCACATTAAGAAAAGGCGTTAGCCGAACCCCCCACCTGGAACAAAAGCAGACGATTCACTGCCTATCCTAATAGCTAATGTCATGCCATTAATGAGATATTGAGATGAAGACAACTACATATGCAGCTTATGAACAAATTAAATCCAGCAGTTATACCAAATTCAATTCAGCAGTTGTTGCTTAGCCAATTACAAGATGGGAATGTCCCATATGTTTGCTCAAGTGATCTCAATCGTTTTATATATATTTGCGTGTGTGTGTGTTTGTATGTCTGTTGCACGGAAAAGGTTTTAATAGCATTGGATGAGAAATATATCCTCAATGCTCAAACAAGAAGCCGGCAATTCTGGCATATATTTCAGTATCAAATCAGAAGCTTCTAACGTTCAACAAGAACCATGGGAAGACAACAAAATCCTATCAGTTAGAAAGATGTAAAAGAGTAGCATACCATCGTTGAGTCCAATTGACTTTGAAGAATCAAAACAAGCAGTAAGGACCTTTTCCAACATAGTCTCACAGTAAATTCCCTGAGGTTTATTGACTACAATGAGCCACTGATCTTCGTACAGAATGTCACTCATTGAGAAAGAGAAAAGGCTTGATCTTGAAGAGGCTGCCATAGCTCTGGCTAACTCTATTTCCATCGAGATTGTAGGGAGGGGAGGGGAGAGTGGTGTGGGATACTTTTGTAGTTCCAGAGGTGTGCTTTGGGAAGCGACATCTGAGGGCTCATTTTGGGATGACATGGAACTGCTGTAAGAACAACAAAGAGAGAACGTCAAGAGCTTTCTGGGAATTCTGGAGAGGGGTTTCGGTGTTGGGGAGAGGGTGGGCTTGAGTAACAACAAGCAGACCATTGATGTGCCTGATCGCAAAGGTCAAACGTTGGACATCTTCTTAGTTCTTGCCTATGTTGGTGGGCCTAAACATTAGAATGCAGGGCTGGTGGTCTTAGTCCACTTACTTGTTAAACCCTAGTTTATTTATTTATGTAGTATTAACTAATAATATTTGCATTGAATATTAGTTTTATTTTTTAATTTTAGAATATGATTCAAGAGTTGTTGCAAACATCAATGTTTCAGGGAAATGAAGCAAATGTAGTTGACATTTGCAATTCCGTGCTCAGTGCATGATTCAAATATATCAAGGGTTTTGGGTTTTGCCCTAATCCAATTGTTTCATCCTCATCAATATCAACATTCATGGAACATCTTAAAGAGGCAAACAAGTTGCTTAAAGTTAAATTACAACATACTAAAAAAAAGTTGGTCAAGTATGAAAAGTACCTTAAAAAATTACTTGGCTCGGATTATGAAAGCAGTGAAGATGAAAATGAGGCTGAGTGATTTGTGTTATTGTGTGATTTGTATCATATCTTGTAAACAAATCTCTGTATTATATATATATATATATTTCAAAGTTGTACTTAAAATCTTGTACACGAACAAATTTAATGAAATTTTATTTTTTATATACAATGCTTTAAAAAATGTAAATATTATATGCAATAATATGGATTTAAAATGTAACAAATAATTATAATTCAACATGATATAACATTTCGTTAAAATGTATATTGAAAATTTGACTATATTTTACAAAATGTAGCTAAAAATATTTAGCTATGTTTTTGAAAACGTAGCTAAAAACTTTTGGCTATATTTATGCAAATGTAGCTAATTATTTTTACCTACAAAAACTAAGTGTAAATAAAAGATATTGGGGACAATTTCTCGAAACGTTGCTATAATAATTTTTCGCTATGAAAATAAAATGTAGGCAAAAACTATTAATGACGATTAGTGAGGAATGTCCCTATAGTTTTCAGCTATAGGAATCTGACAATGAATATTTAATGTGAACAGAGGTGTGAAAGATAATGTTCCTTCAAAAACTGAAATGATGTCAAACAGAGAATGAGAAAATATGAAGTAAAAAACTATGGTTACTATCAGACAATGGATTGATTTCATCATATTCAACCATGTATCCCAAGAAACATATCCTTTTGAGTTATGGAAGAAGTTAAATGGCTTGTATGAAAAGAATACTACTCATAATAAGACCTCTCTGATTAAGAGACTTGTGAATTTGAAATTGAAGGATGGAATCAGTTTCGGAGCATCTAAGTGATTTCTAGGACATAATTAACAAGTTTGCATCAATAAAGATCATTCTTGATGATGAGCTTCAAGTTTTGTTCCTATTGAGTTCATTACCATATAAAGATCTTTTACGGTGCTTGTAAACCAAAATTCTAGCTTCCAACACTTTTTATTTCCTCATATTATTAGGCCTGCACATTTTGCAAAGTAATAGATTAGTTACTAAAAGAAAAGGAGACTCCTTACCATACAAGATCAACTTCACCTTACATGTTTTTATAGTATGCATTTAGATATATAAATCAATTCATTCGATGTTGTATAACATTTTATTTAAGAATCACATCCTAGAAATGCTAAAGTTAATTTTGTTGATAATAGAAACTTAATATTTCTCTATTGATTTTTGCAATTAGAAAATTTGTGTTTAATTTATATTTAGGAATAACTAATGTTAAGGTATTTAACCTATTAGAAAATTTTCAATTTAATGCATCAAAATTTAAATTTTTTAAGGTAGATATCTATATATTATAGACAACAAAGATTTTGTTAGTCAAAACAACAAATTACTACCAGAGCTAACGTTTTAAAAGATTGGTCACTCAATTGAAAGATTTTTAATTTTAAACATTAGATTGAAAAAAATTTAATAATAAAAAATTGGACATTTTAAGATTAATCATCCCTTATAATTATAAAGTTATACATTGTTAGTTTTACGTGAAATTGTATCCATTATCACTCATTTCTTATGTTCTTAAGGAAGGGTTTCATCATGAATATAGTACAACAAAAGAGAGAATATTATCCTTTTGTCAAACTTTGTACACTCATCTTCATATGTAAATGGATGCCTGCTGAAAATACAAGCTTACATCAATTTGGTACAAGAATAAAATCATAAATATTCTCGACAATTAATAGGTAGACAATATTAGTGTATAATAATACGTTGATCACTATGATTATATTAATTTGAATCTTAATTGTTATGAATTTATTTTGAATCAAAGGAATGGTATATCTATCCCGGTAATTGTTTTGTGAAATAAGATGAACTTCTTCAATCAAGGATTATTATAAATATCAATTAATTATTTTTATTAATATATTGAGTACATTCAAGATAAAAACAATTAACATGAAGCCTAACATTATATCTTTGACAAAGTTTTTAAAGGTATTGTTAGTTCGAATTACAAATGTTATATAATTATTTTATTTATTAATATAAAATTTAAAGATATCAATATAAAATATTAGTTTTCTAGAGCCTTAACTAAAAAATATTTAGTTAATATAGTCGTGGTAGTAGTAGTAGTAGTAGTAGTAGTAGATAAAATCAAGAATAATATTTTAATTTATAATTATGGTTAAATAAATGAAGATCCCTTATGATTTGATCAATTTTTTCATTTCAATTATCATATTTTAAAAATGATCACTTATTCTTATATGATATTAATTAGTTACCACATAACCACTTTGTCATATTATGTTTACTTTTCATCTTTTTTTTACTCAAGATAATGTAATATTAAAATTATTAAGCTTTAAGGCAACTTCATATTGAAGTGATAAATAAAAATAAAAATAATAAAATATAACAAAATCTTTTGTGTATAATTGAAAAATATCACAATAAGGTAAGTAATAATTTTTGAAATAGAAGAATCAAAATAAAAAAAATCAAACTACATGAAGATTTAATGTATATCAATCTTTATAGTTATATCTTACATGCATACATGTCAATATTCTAACTGTATATTAGATTTCAAATATAATAGGAGAATATGACTTATTTTTTTATTTGTTAATTTTGTCTACAATTGCCTTTTCTATCTTTTACAATTAAATAACAATTACTACAAAAACTTAATATAAACTAGGATGTTTTAAATAGAATATTGATTTTTAAGATATAAACAAGCTAGTCATAGTTATGAGTAACTATGTCATGAAGATTTAATGTATATGAACTTAATTATGTCAAAAATCAAAGAGCGGGTAATTATAACAAAGTTAAGTATAATTTTGACCACTATAACTCTTAAAATGATAAACTCTTCCAAATAATTGCATGAATTAAGTACTATAATAGATATTGAATAAAGTATATAAGGTTCAATTGGTATTACACTATTATAAAACTAGTTAAAAATTAAATAAAATTAAAGAATTTGAAATATATTTAAAAGACATTGTCTATATCTATCGAAAAATTTGAAGTTTAACTAAAAAAAGAGACTGTTAAATAAAAATTAATTGATTTATTTTAGTTTATAGGAACTTATTAATTTATAAAAATTGATCAATTAATAAATAAATTGATCATTTTTTAACAAAAAGAGTTACTAAAATAAACTGAATTAAAAATCAAACCGAAAAGTTGAAAAGTTCAAAATTTTTAAAGTCGAACCAGCTAAACCGGTTGAGCTTTTTAATTATTCTTTTTTCCTCTACACTTTTAAGGATTAAAAATAAATCAAACACTTTCAATTAAGTAAATAACAATTATTACATTGTATAATGTTATAATAACATTGACAACATAAAATTATATATAAGGATCTATGGTACAATAATGTAATAACTATAGATCTTTTCTTTTTCAATATATTTTTATTTTGTCACTTTATTTGCCTTCTTTTTATATAAGACAAGATAACACCACTATATCTAATATTTTTTATCTTGAACCCTAATATTATATTAGTAAAATTTTCTCTTAAAATAGTTGATAACTTCATAAAACCTAACAATTTATAACCCTTTAGCTCACCAACATTGTCATGCCAAAGGATTTTAGTGATGACAAAAAAGAAGAAAAGTTTTATGAGTTGGTCTTTTTTTTTTTAAATGTTACTTAACCAACTTGAATAACTTAATTAGGTGGTTATATTGGAGTTTCACATTTAATTAATAGGGCATATGATTTATAAATGAGACTAAATTGAAGTTTCTTTAAAATTTTCAGACTTAGTCGAGAAAGAATTGGGATAACAATTACAAATCTAAGTTCAATGAAAACATTTTAGGTAGTTGATATTAGTAATAAGTCTATTTTAATTTTAACCCATTCAATTATTTTTGGAATTAGTATTCTCTCTTCAATATTTTTTGATACCTTGTTTAAATACTTCCTATTACCTTAATTAAAATTCATAAGAAAAGCCAAATTGTTTATTAGTGATAGAAATTAAGCTTTTAGATGATTCATTTTTTAAAAGTAAATTGAAGATGGGCTAGTCAATACCTAATAAAAAATATTGCTTCATTCAATCTTACGGTTAAAATTCCTATAAATAGGATTGTTCGAGCATAAATATATCCCTTCAATCAAATACAACTGATAGAATTATAATATGAAACTTTTCTTGACTTCAGTAAGACCCATTTAAAAAAAGACGAATTTTTGATGACTTAAGAGAGTTGTATTGAAAAAAACGGTTTATAAGGTCATTTGCTTGGCATAATCAACTCAACGTGTATATCCAATTGCACATTTTAATCCATATAGTGTTAGTTTATGCCCTATAATTAATTAATTTAGTTATAATTTAGTGATAATTATTTAAATACATTTTTTATCTTGTACATGTTTAGATGTTTATGATAAAGTCTACGAGAAAATTATATGTTACAAATAAAATTATAATAAGATTAAATTATATAATGCTACGGTTAGGCCACCTGATTTCTTGACATATATATCAATAATAACAATAAATACTTAGTCCTAGTTTAGTTATTATTACTTCTAATTAGAAAATCTAATGAAATAGAATAAGACGAGATGTAATAATCTACATTTATTCATTAATATTTTTAAAAAGTAAAACTTACTAGGCAGAATATAACAAATTTAACAATCTCAACATAATGAAATAAAACAATTAAAAAGCACCAGTTCACTTGTTAACTAAAACTTCCAAGGCTTTTACAAATTACAACTGTTTCTCTCAAGTAGGAAAAAAGAATTTTACTGTAATTATTTTTTTTTAATAAAAAATTGGAATGTAACAAAGTTGATGGTTACTGATACAATTCTTGAGCTTTTAAGAAATCAATTACTTCCTTCTAAATAAAAAAAGACACATTACTCTCATTCCCAAGGGTGGTGAGCTTAAAACATTCTCATATTACAAACATATTGCCTATTGTAATATAATTTATAAGGTGATTTCTAAAATCCTTACCGAAAGCTGAAGGCTACGCTTTCCAAGTACATCAACAAAATCCAAGGAGCATTCAGTCTAGGAAAAACTATAGGAGACAACATATTGTTAATGTGAGAGTTGATCATAAATTATTCCAAAAGAAAAGTAGGAAGAATTGCATCCTTAAATTTGATTTAAAGAAAGCCTTTGATAATATTAGTTGGGACTTTGTCATCAACGCTCTTGTTATAATGGACTTCCCTCAAACTTTGATCCAATGGATAAGGCAATGCATTTCCACCCCTACTTTCAACTTCTTGATTAATGATTAGCCTACCAAGACCATTAAAAACTTGAAGGGAATTTGACAAGGTGATCCAATTTCACCTTAATTATTTGCTCTTGCCATAAAGGTCTTTAATAGATTATTGAAAAGAGTTATTGAAATGATTAAATTGCTCAAATACCATTAAAAGTGCAAGAAGTTAAAGTTGTCAAATCTCTTTTTTTGCTGATGACTTAATCTTGTAAGCAAATGCTTATCCAATCTCCATCAAATCCTTAATGTGTGCTATTAAAATCTTCAATAGATTTGCGGGGATGGATGTTAATTGTTCTAAAAGTGCCATTTTTCTCTCAAGGAGTGCCAGTCACTTAAAGCACAGTATCAAATCTATCATTGATTTCAATTTGATGCTCTTACCTATGATCTATCTTGGGGTCCCTATTTCTAACAACAGATTGGCTAGCAAAGAGTATACCTTTCTTATTGACAAGATTAACTCAAGAATATCTAATTGGATAAGTAAAAATCTATCAATAACTAGTAGAGTGCAATTGATTTCCTCTGTCCTCACTTCCTTAAACTTGTTTGGGCTACTCATATGTTCTTACAGGCTGCAATACTAAGAGGTGGGGCTTTTGTGTCGTATTATCATTCATTACGACAACTATTTAGGATGAAAGCAACAAGATAATTTTCCAGGATATAGAGAAGAACAAAGAGACTTTCCATAATAAATTTATGCAGAAATTCAGATTACATCTTGGTATTTTCAAAGAAAAATTTAGGGATATGAAATATATTAATAATTCATAAAAGTTGTAATATACTTAGCTTACTAAAAGGTGATAATTTCAATATGTAATTTAGCTTTTTATCTACCTTAACAGCTATAATCTAGGAGTTAAAAAACTTTTGAAATGATTTTAGGTCAAGTTTTTTCAAATTTAGGTTTTTAATACTTTTAAAACTTTAAAGTATTGAAAATCGATGATTCAAAATATTCTTTAAAGTTAAATTATGTAGGATTTTGGATAGTATGAGGGCTTGTATATGCTAGCCAAACTTAGAAATAAAAATTTTATATAATGATTGTAATATATTTTTCTAAGGGACTAAATAACCATAATTGAATATATATAAATTGGCTAAAGGTAAGAGATGAGCTAATCAAATGTGCCTGAAAACTAGTTATTATAATGAATAATTATGTAAAACAACTATTTGAATTAGTTTTAGGTATAAATAGATCATAATTAGGTTATAGGAACAATCATTATCATACTAAAGAGTTGTAAAAGCATTAAGAAGCTAGACAATGTATTTGAGTACATTATACATTACATAAGTCATATTAAGTCCTAGTTTATTGGTATAAGTAAGAAATGGCAACTTTGACTTATACAAAATTGTGTTAGTGTAGTAGTTCAGGATGATTATTTAGAATAGGATTTAGAAGTCCCACTGTTTGCTTTTATACTTGATTTCTTTCTAGCCATTTTCCTTAATCTTGTACCTGATTTTATTTTTTGAACTTATATAGGGCTTATGATAATAGAAAATGTGGATTAGCTTTGAATTGGTTAGAGAAATTCTTTGTTAATGGTCTATCAATAGATGATGTTGATCTAATAATTAGTTTACAAGTTCACTTCTTTCAGATACTGATCTCATGGTGGGCAATTATATTTTGAGCTTAACTAAAGTTTTATTTTCTTTGACTCATTCGAACCTTCCTTGTTAGATGCCATTATTAACCCTTTAATTTTTTTCTTTTCTTAGATTTATGGTCTATTTTGGTTAAGAAGAATGTGATGGATATTTAAATTAAGGTGAATTTATTCAAACTTTGAAGAAGCAAATAAAATGCAATCTTATATTTTGCCTGGAAATAAAGTAAAGGCATAAAAACTTTAGACATAAAAGGGTAAATTTGTGAAACATTTGCAATTTAAAAAGGGAGAAATCTAAGGATGTTCTAAAATTGAAAGTTAGAACATTCAAACTTTGTGCCTGAATACATTCAGCTAGATCAGAGAGATAATTATTATAAATGAAATTCATACAAATATGTAAATCAAGTTGGCCACCAATTGAAATGTCCCTCACTACCTAAATTCTACTGGAATGTAAATCAAATAAATCTGCATTGACTGAAAATATAGAATAAGTTCATATAGAATGATTAATTAGGTTCAAATTACTAAAACAAAAAACACATTAAGTAATAGAGAAAAGTGTAGTAAAAGTGTAATTATTGTTGCCTTTTCATTAACGCAACATAATTTTTATTGTTAAATAAAGCAGCATTGCTATAAGCTTTTCGTACTCTCTTAGGGCATAACCGGAACTCTTTCTTCTATTTTCATAGAAGT
>JANSVI020000782.1:2656-15421 GCA_025434765.2 Erythroxylum kapplerianum | reverse complement strand
AGCAGGGTCTAAAGGAGCAGCTGGAGGAACATCCTCATGAGGTCCAATGATACTGAAATGAATCAAAAATAAGTTTGATCGGATGAATTTCGAAAGTTCAAAAGTTTAGGGATAAAATGCCCTTTTTGGAAAATAATGGGTATTAATGATTTTAACCCATTTGAATTGTTTTGAAAGCATCCAATCAATTAATATTTACCTTAATTAGAGTATTTCATGGTCAATTTGATGGTAAGATGGTTGCGAAATGTTTTCAGAATTTAATTCGATTAGTTAATGAATTAAATTCAATAAAGGGCAATTTAGTCTTTTTACATATCATTAAGGGTAATTTGGTCCTTTTACAAGAGGCAAGTAGATTCAATAAAGAGCAATTTTGGGAAGGTCAAATGCAGCTATTGTGTTACCAAAATTTTTAATAAAATGGTTTTAAGAAAAAAAAAAACTCTACTGTTTATATTTATGAATGTCTAGTTAAAGCTTTTCAATAAAAAAAGGGGCAATAGACTTAGCTCCACGGGAAATTTCTAGTTAGATAATATATCAACTGAAAGGTCATCGTGGGGTGCTAGGTATGCTGCATAGTCATTTCAGGATAGGGGCCTATCAGTGTTGGTATCAGAACCTGATTTTTAAAAGTGAGATGTTTCATTTTTTGTTTAATGTTTTGACAATTTTTTAAAAGCGAGATGACCAATAAAATGTTGTGATTTATATGCATATGATTTCATATACTAATAGTGTTACACATTTTCATTTTTGTCAAATGCACAACATGATGCACAAACGAGGTTGTGCCCTGAGAGAGCCATTGCAATGACTATTGCTCTTGAGGCACCTCCAACACGGGAGGATGATCACATTCTAGACTCAATAAGTGCCTCTATGAACCAGCCACATTCCTACTCATCAAGGACAGCAGAATCAAACAGAGTGAGCTTTAATGCAGAATAAGTGACTCAAATACTCGTCGCAGCAATACGACAACCACGCGAGAATGTGGAAGCTTTATGATGTTTGATTGAGTGCGTTTATAAATTGGGTGTAAGGACTTTTGATGGGAGTGAAGATTCTGAGAGTGCATTCATATGGTTATACTAGGCGACGAAGATATACAGAGTTGTGGGATTCAAAGATGAGTAAAGAGTTATGTTTTCCACCTTCTTCTTCGAGGACAAGGCGAAGGATTAGTGGGAGGCCATTGAGAGGTGATTTCCAAATGAGGTATCTTAGGCAGAATTTAAGAGAGAATTCATAGACAAATTCTACCCACATAGTTATAAGGATGCAAGGGTAGAGGATTTCTTATGTCTAGAGTAGGGTTTGACATAGTGATAAATTATGAGGAGAGATTTTTCGGAACATATTAAAAGTGTTCTGTTTATTGTTGAGAGTAAAGAGCATAAGTGTAAGAGGTTTGCTACAAGCTTGAGTCCTAGATTGCAGATCCATCTATCTTTGGCTTCACAAACACACCACAGGGAATTAGTTAAAGGTGTAATAAAAATGGAGAGAAATGCAACAGCAATCACTTAGAGTTCAAGATCAGAGTAGAAGCACAACACACTAGCTAGTTCATCCTAGGATTCAAACAAGAAAAATAAGTCAAGATCGATGTTTGTTAGTAGGTTTAGTATAAGAGGATCATCTAGTCAGGGATCTTTTAGATCAGCCACTAGGCCTAGAGATTCCTACGACAATAGGACTTTAGTGCTAGAGTGTACAACTTGAGGAAAAAGACATATGGATGAATGTCAGGTTAATATGACTAGTTACTTCCACTATGGTCAGGGGAGACACTTTATCTGAGATTGTCAGCATTTAGTCACTATAGAGAGGTTGGTGGCTAGATCTTCAGCACCTCTACAAGCTAGAGGGGGTTATAGACAAGGCAACCAGTGTTCTTAGGCTAGAGGGTCAACTTTTACTATATTCAGCAAAGGTTCAAGTGGTAGGGGAGTAGCCCTTATAGGACAGGCATGTATACCTCGCGCATAAGCTTAAGTTTTTGTAGTCACTCATGTTACACCAGATGCAGTCACCAGTATGATTTCTATTTTGAATCATGATGCATATGCTTTGGTAGATCCCGATATTACATATTCTTTTATATCCATGAATTTTTTTAAAAAAATTAAGTGTTGAGCCTCAGTTGTTAGACACTAGGATGGTAGTTTCCATCCCAGCTAGAAACTCACTCTTTGTTGAAAGAATGTTTGTAGATAGTAGAATACTAGTTAAGGGTAAAGAGTTTCTAGCAAACCTGATCATACTAGATATCAAAAATTTTGATATCATTTTCAGAATGGATTAGTTATCCACACATTGAGCAGTGGTGGACTATTTTAAAAAGGATGTTAGGTGAAGTCGATTAGGGAAACCAGAGGTGATATTTCGGGGGATACAGAAAGTCCTTCCCACTAGTATAGTAACCACTATAGTAGTTAGTAGAATGTTTCTTAAAGGATGCGAGGGATATCCAGCTTACATGATTAAACAGGGTAATGATGAGGTTCAATTAGGAGAATTTCTAGTGGTCAAAGAGTTCAGTCTCGATTCCTCAATTTTTAGCTCTTCTCTTGCTTCAATCTAGCTCCGTTGCTTGTGTAAAGAATGACTCGAGAGCTTAACGACTGATTTCTGGGATATTTAGGTCTTTCTTTCTCTTGTAGTTTATGGGTTTTGATTGAGTTTCAGCGTTATCGCCAGATCTACTCTCTCTGTGCTTGGATCTTCACACACGGTACGCTTTCGCTCTCTGATTCTCTCTTCCTAGTCTCGATTCCTCAGCTTTTAGCTCTTCTCTTGCTTGCTTCTAATTTAAGTTCAATTGGTTTTTGTTTTGATTTATGATGGCTGAGGTTATTTTGGATGCAGGTGGATGTTATTTCTTTGCAGTTACATTAACATAAAATTAATAATAAATAAACCCGTGATGATAGATTGGCGTTACGCTAAAACTACAACTTCCAAATCATGTTAACGATACGTGAGATTAAAATAAAGAGTTATTAGATCATAACGGAATATCTCTCCTCTTTTCTCCTTTGTAGTAAAAGCATACGTACCAGTCATTGACTAGCATTTTGGAATTTCTTAACGACTTGTTCTTTACCTCTCTGTATCTCTCTCTAAATTCCTTTTAACTTTTTCTTTTCATTTCTTTGTTTTTCTTATCTGCCTAATTTAGTTTAGTTCTATCATGGATATTATCGGGTTGAGACGGCTTGTTGGCTAGGAGATTCATGGATTTCACACACTGGAAGGTAAACTTTTTTCTTTCTTTCTTTTTTTCTGTTGTTTTTGGTCTTAATTTGTTTAGTTTGTCTTCTTGCTTTGTCGGTTAATGATTGTTCTTCATCAGTGGAAAAAGTAAACAACTTTATTACGTAAATTTAGTTTTTGTTGCCATTCCTAATGATGTAAGTTTTCAGATCTGGTTCTTTGCATGTTTACTACGTGTTTGTTGAGGATCCCATTAGTAGTTTGGTGAACTACCATTTGCTCATTTAATCTGCCTAACTCTATGCTTTAATTTGGTGGTCAATGTACATAGTGTCGGAGTGGAGCTCATGCATCACGACCGTTTGAATATGTCCTTATCTTATCCTCTTCCTATGAGATTTAAGAAGTTTACACTGCTGAATCTTTGCTGATTCATGTTAATCCTATACCTAGATTCTTTTTCCTCGAATGGTGAGTGGCAACACAGTTCGAACCCTACAGTCATTGTCATTGGTGGTGGTATCTCTGGTCTTGCTGCTGCACGTATTCTGCATGACGCAGCAATTGAGGTTACAATGATGTAACACTTGTATTTTCTTCTGTGTCATTGTTTGTTTGTATGCGTGCATAAACATACATATTGCATATGGATATACATGTAAGCCATGGTGCTTGATTGTTGCTATTTTCTGAAGGTAATTTTGCTGGAATCAAGGGATAGGCTTGGTGGCCGTACTCATACCGACTACTCATTTGGTTGTCCGGTAGATTTGGGAGCTTCATGGTAGGTTCTTATTTTACCTATCTCTTAATTTCCAACCTCCCTTTCTGTATATGTCTTTCATAAGGTTGGTCGCTGGACATTCCCAATGAAAGTTTTCTCTGTTCAACTCGGCTATCATCAAGTGGCATTTAGTATTTTCTATAAAATCACTTATTTACTTATGGTCCACTGAATTGTGAGGACCCTCCAATTTGGCGACATGACATATCAATTTTGAGGTGAATTCAAAAACCATCAGATGAATGAACTTGCTTGATAAGGGAATGAAACGGCTAGTTCACTGTTTACCACCAGACTTGGTCTGCAACTTTGGCTTCACCATGCTTAGGACAATTGATGTAGCAAATTTAGGTGCTTCGTATATTCAACAAAAGTCTATGACTAGCCTAGAACAAGCTAGGACTTGCAATACAAGAAACTACACCTCTATCAAGCTTCAAAATTTGGATCTTATATTAAACTCTACTGATTCTAGTTGGATTGGCTTTGGTTGCCTTGCATCTTGGTTTGAAGTATTCGTGCGCTAACTAAAATGAAAAGTATCCACTCATTAACTTGAGAGAAGTATTGAAGATTTTAGAGATTTATTGTTAAATACATTATAAGAATACAGTATTTATTCTGTAGTAAAATAATTTAGGTACTCTATATAGGGATATTGTTGACCTAATTAATAGAACATACTCTAGTGTTCTTGTGGCATTTGCGTTCCAGACTATAAGCCTCACAACTGAATCACATGAATCTTGTGTCTCTTTCTTTTTATCTTTTCTTGTTTACTTTAGTTTTACAACCTGATTGTGTACAACTAACATAAGCATAACTTGTCAAATCACATTTTTAATGGTTTTCAGGGTACATGGTGTTTGCAATGACAATCCGTTGGCACCGCTTATTCGTAGTTTGGGACTTACATTGCACCTTACCAGTGGTGATAACTCTATATTGTATGATCATGATCTGGAGAGGTAAATCATTTGAATCATTTTACCATGTTTCCCATTGTGCAAGTGAGGATATCATCATGACTTGAGACTTCATGGGATACATTAGGTCACAACTAGTGTACCTTGATCCAGACTACTTATATATTGCATTTTTTTTGTTCTTACTTTGGTGAGAGATTGAAAGGTTCATTCCTAGAGAAATGAGAATGCTCGCCTGTAGCTATGCCATGAAGCCTTTAAGCTAAGTAAATTAGCTTATCGAGATAGATGAGGTGGTAAAACAACAATCTGATGGTATTTTAAGGGTTGTTCTATGTAGGCACTCTCTCACGTTTTCGTTGGCATTAGCTGAACAAATAAACACTGAAATCTTTTTTATCTAATACTTTTAAGTTCTTTTGGAAAAAAGCATGTGATCTCATACTTATCATGATTGTTTACATATTTACAGCTACAGTCAACCAATGATGTCCATTTGATTTTGATTTTCTTTGAAATGCTAAACATTGAAGAAAGTGAGATTGCATAGGATTAGAAAACCAGTTGGGGTTTTGTTGATAAATATTAACAGAGTGACAAATCATCTCTGCAACAGAATGAGATTTTACAGAGATTTGGAGTGTAGGTTTCATATTGTCATTTTGGAAAGAGGCCAGTCAGGTTAAGATAGATACTCTTGGAAAGCTATCTGAAACTCAGGAGTTTCTTTGGAGTTCTCATTTCTTTATAATAGGAGGCTGTTTCAATTGGTATTTTAAGGTGAAGATAAGAAGAAAAAGCTTGCTGAGTAAATATCTTTTGGTGTGACTCCCAATTGGAGTTGGCAAAACATTATTTTTGCCTCATTGTGAATGAATAAGGCCCCCAGCCATTGTAATGAATTTTAAAGATTACTTGTGATGGTGTTCCTTTAGTAGTATGGTGAATGATTGGGAAACCAAGGAATCTTGTGAATTTTGAGGATGCAGAAAACTCTTGATTTCTTCTTTTAAATAATGGAAAGACATTTTATGGTTTTGGGTATCAGTAAGTACAAATTATTTTGCCTTTTCTGTAAATCTACATTGCTCTAGGGCTTGAATTATACAGAACATTGCTGCAGTGGATAAAATACTACAAATGTTTAGCATGAATACTTTCCTTCTTTAAACTACATTAAAGTTATGGTGAGTACTAATCAGATGATGTCTTAGACTTCACAACCAATAATTTTGTTCCTGTAGATTCTGACCACTACAAAACATCTTTACTGTTTCCTAGATAATGCTGCAACTATGTTATTGAAATTTGAAAATCAGCTATGGAACAAAGAGATTTCTGTGATTCAGGCCAAATTTTCGTAGTGCCAGAGGTCGTAATTTTGATGAGATGACAAAGATGATAGGAGAGAGGAACCCAGTTTAGCTATTAGTGAGAAGGGTGTAAAATAGATCTATTGTATATTGGAAGTGTTTTTCCCCATTGACTAGAGACAAAGTTCTTAACCAAATGAGAACCAAGTCAAGTTGGAACATTAGAAACTAGGTGGAGCATTAGGTGAGACATCCCAGGTGGTTACTCTGAATGGTGAATTTACCTTACTAGCAAAATAGTCCAACTTCTTACTCTAAAAGAAAAAATGATAGTGCACACCTACAATCTTGCCGAATCATAATTCTGCAATATTCAATTACAGTTTGCATATGTTGTATTGCCAATTTTAATGACTATAATATTGCTGTATCTTCTTTTATTTTTACTCCACATCAAAACATACCAATCAACTCTCTGTATCACTTCTCTAGTGGTAGAAGATGATGACATTGATATTTTTGATTAAATATCATGAAACTTTTCGATCATCCCATAAACATAGTGACAGAGTAACCTGAGTATGTTATGGTGGTAGCTTTTTCCTTCTGATTTCAAAAACAAGGGCTTTATTTCCCTTTACTTAGGGGTTTTGTTTTTGGTACCCTCAGCTATATGCTTTTCGACATGGATGGAAACCAAATTTGCCAACAGTGAAGTTGGAAATACATTCAAGAGGATTCTAAAAGAGGCAAGTTCTTCATATTAAATTTACGGGGTGAAATATCTTTGCAAATTTTCCTCTCTTACAATCAACATATGAAATTCTTTTCGACACCTTCAGACAGAGAAAGTGAGGGATGACCACATTGATGACATGTCCATTCTTCAAGCAATTTGGATTGTGTTAGATAGGCATCCGGAATTAAGGTAAAGGAAAAGGCTATTCTCTACATGAATTCTTGGACAACTGAAAATGTTATTTTATTTTAATATCACTTCCTGTTCCTTATGTAACTTCAGTTTTCTGCAGACAAGAAGGACTTGCTTATGAAGTGTTGCAATGGTACATGGGTAGAATGGAAGCTTGGTTTGCAGTTGATGCAGACATGATATCTCTGAAAACCTGGGACCAGGCAAGTGACTATTTGATCAGACACATCCACTTTTGGGCACAAGCTCCGTCACACATATTAGACACTCCTTACTAATGTTGTGATTCTGTATTCACTAGGAAGAAATTTTTTAAGAACCGTATTTTAAGGAAGGAAGTCATAAGCAGATTTTCTTTGTTTCCATGGCGTTGTGTGTAGTTATCAACAAGGAGGATCTAGGGGGTGGTTTAGAACATCAAAGTTTACGAATTAGGGGTGGAATATGGTTGATTGTAGTGGGAATAATTAGGAACAAGACCTCCTTCGGTAAAATAATGCAAAATATTAAGACTGCTGTATTTCTCCAGCAGCCCCAATTTATAGCAATCTTATTAAAAAAAATCCTATCATTATAGGAAAGACGAGTAGTTGGAATAATTAGGGTTTGTAGTATTTATAATAAGCTTATCAGAAATCCTATCCATAATTGGAAAACAAATCCAAGACATCTAGCGGAAACCATAACTGTCAGCTACAATTAGATTTGTAGGAAAAATATGAATGAAAAAATATAATGAACTTTCAATTAAACAAGACGATAACATAATGAACTTAGCTCCAACTTGTGGGGCTTGATATGCTATTCAAAATTGTCAGGATTAATTTGTTTTGTTTTTTCTCCAATCCAAATGTTTTGCTGGTTTATAGCCATTTCATCAAAAGTTTGATATACAAATTACGATGTCCTAAATGATCTTTTTTAACATCTAAAACATCTTGAAAAACATCAGTTTTAGCTATAAGAAGTTGCTAGACTTGAGTGTCAGTGGTAGATGCAGCACCATTGCACCCATCAAATGGATACAAGTTTGAAACATTAATATTATTACTAATGCAGGAGCTAGGCAATGAGTGATGAGCCTTTTCTTGTGGACGAATCACTCTTATCCGTTGTCCATTTCTGATATAGGACTTACTTGAACCTTTTAATTCATTGTATCTATTGGAATCTTTGAGATTTCTAGTTGCCTTTTTGGGAATAAATTAAATAAGAATATTGGACTTTAGTCCCTTTTGAGTTTTAGTACAAGTCAACGTATTAATTATTTTATGTAGAAGAGTTCTTAATAAATTAAAAAGAAAACAAAAATCATGTTCCTTCAATCACTAGAAAACTGCTTACATTGTTGATGGAATTCCTTGAGGCAGGAGGACATCCTTTCAGGTGGTCATGAACTTATGGTACAAGCTAGGATGTGACCCCATAATAAAGGCTCTTGCAAAAGACATAGATATACGCTTGAACCATAGGTATGATCTTCTCCTAATGATTTATATCATTTAACTATATATAATTGATCAAAACATACAATACGTGGAGAAGAAACTGAGAAAACTAGGAGAGAATATGAGTATGATATCATACATAGAAGATAACTGGTGGTGATTTATAAAATATGTTCGTGTTAGCTGAACAGAAAAGTATAATATCACTTGCGTCCATCTAATCTGACGGTTGGTCATGCCTCTTAATTAAATTCCATTAGTAGACGCTTAAAACAAAGATGACCATAAGGTAAGATCTCTTTGTTTCTGTTCGATGTCTCCTCCCTCTCTGTTTCTGTTCGATGTCTCCTTATCTCTACTTATTTCTAAATATATTTTCGCGAAAAGATTGGTTATTCTGTGTGGTTTTGCAGGAAGAATAAGAGGATTTCCAAGGGCAAGTAGGGTGTCAAAAAGAAGGCGTGAGTTCTCTAGCTGAACGTTTTCTTTTTCTGTTAATTTGTTGTGTCATTCATATTGAAACGAGGATCTTCATGATTAGATATGATTTGAGGTATTTTTTGAACAAGTTTTGTTAGTTGGAATCTATGTTTAGGATTGATTTGTCGATTTAGTGATTGTACATTTAGTTTATGGGCGTTTGTGGTTGTGGTTTTTGATGGGTTGGGTTTTGATGATGGACAAATGAAACAGAGCTAACCCTTTTGCTAAGAGGGATTGGTATGACATCAAGGTGCCTTTTGTTTTCAGTGTCAGAAGCGTTGGCAAAACACTTGTTAGTAAAACCTAGGGAACCAAGGTTTGACTCCCTGTTTATATATTGTGTAGTTTTTTAATTACATTTATGATTGTGATGATTGTGTTTGCAAAATTGTAATCTTTTTTTGGTTGCAAACTTTCATTAAGATATAGAAAGTTAAATTGACCAAATTTCAATAACTGAGTTGAATGGCTGGCATTTATTTCGATTTAACTTTTTTTTTCCAAGGATATGATACTTTTGACTTCTATCTTGTGTGCAATTTCCCTTTTGCTCGGATGTATTCATAAGCTGCATATATAGTGATTCCTTGGATAAAAGAGCATTTAGTTGTCAAGAAGCATTTTCTATAACTTTGCCAGAACATAAGGGTTTGTTAATTGTGTTGGAATTGTTTACTCATGTTTGCTTCATCTTAACAGATTGCTTTTGAGGGACTGAAACATAGGGTTTTTAAAGCCTCTCTGGCTGATCTTCAAAAGGATGAGGATCATGCCTACAGGAATATTCAACTCAGAGCAGAAGATATTCAAGGGAGGAATGTGCTTACAAATTTCTACGTACATGGCATTTTTCTTACTATCGCAGATGGATACACTTTGATGGTCTAAGTTGTTCTATTCTTGTTAAAATATTTCTTTACAACAAACAAACTAAGGTCTCTGGTCAGGAAGTGGCAGACACTAATTGAGGCCTATGTGGATGTGAAGACGACAGATAACTACAACTTCAGGTTATTCTACATTGCATTCACTAAGAGACGTGCAAACTAGGTCAAGAGGACCTGTTATGCTCAGTCCAGCTAGATCGGTCAGGTTTATTATATATTCCAGGTCACTCTCGATTGGTTATGCATTAGTGACACCTACTAATTATAGGTTGCTTGTTTTGCTCTTTGCATTTTCAGATCCTCCAAAAGATAAAGGAAATCATGATTAACCAGTCTTCTTCTTGTGATTTGAAAGATGCAAAAGTTCATTCGTTAAAGCATTGGTAGAGAGATTCAGAAGGCCGCATCAAGGATATTTCCTCTATAGAATGCTTCATTTTATTCTGTACTATTTTCTTTTTTGTCAAAGTATGCATGATCTTTGTGCCTATTGACATATCAATAGGACAAGTGAATTTTATAGACTTGTTGCAACATCCTCTTAAGTTTAAATTCTTTTATAGTTCTTGGATTGAAATGCCGAACTAGTTTGGCCTAGAAATTTTCATCTATTTTCTTTGTAGATCTGCTATTAATATATTATTATTAGTAACATTTTCTCAATAACTTGTACACGGTGTATGACCAACATTTTGCTTATATGTACTTTTTTTATGAATGCACATAAATCAAACAAGAAACAAGATTGAACACAAATGTGGTACTTAAAGCCGTACATTATAATACAAAACTTCCTGTGAAGAACTATCGGTTAGTAGTTCATTAAGTATAGGTATACTAAGGATGAAGGGATGGATGACCACGAAATCCATCCTATCCGCTCATTTCATCTAACAGTTATTTTGATTTTGAACCTTTCCTCAACCAGATCTCACACAACCTTTGTTATTTTCAACCCACATTTTCAAATGTTCTATCTTTACGCACTGATAGAACCTTTTACTCTTCAACCGACACTTTTGAATGTTCTAACTTTTAAAACATTCACATAGCTCTTTCTCACTCCTCCTCCTCTGGCTTCGTCTCAGTTGATGATTCTCAGTTTAACAATCCTATTTATTTTCTTTTAATTATTATTATTATTCGATTGTTGCTTTTTCTTTTAAAAATTTATTGACGATCAACGACAACACAGAAACATATCCGCTTCAAGTGTATTTAGGAGTTAAGATAGCCAAGCTGAGGACTCAAGTACTAGAGCCTCCTAAGGTATGCATTCGTTCATCTTTACGAAATCATGTTCTATCTTAATAATGTCCAACATGCATCTGTTTTGGTTGACAATGAAAATTGCATCTTGATTATTTTTAAAGGCGGAATCTTTCTGTTTGTTATTTTCTTTTGATGGTTTTAGTGAACTGGAGAAAATTTGGCGATTATTAAGAAGATTAAAGAACTTGAGGTTTAGATGGGTTTTTGTGAGCTGGAGAAAATTTGGATCTAATGGTTATTTTGATTTCGAAATGAGTAATACCTTCCTGGATAAAACAAGAAGCCATCCCTTCGGTCAAATTTTGACAGGTCTCAATCATGTCACTTTAAAATTCATTTAATTGGGCCACTTATTCTTCCCCGTTACGATGCAGGTGTCTACAATCCACTAGATGACAAGCTTTCTACTAAAAGAGCTCACTACTGTTCGATTGTTTTAGGAGTGTAACATCCCAACCCCTACTAGAAGGGTAAGATGATAAAATTGGCATAGGATGGGATAAATTGGGATTGCATAGGACTGCTCATGCCTAATAGGATTGCGACACAGTAGCAATCGTGCACATGAAATTACTGTACATGCATTCATGACATTTCCCGGCTTAGGTTTCAAATTGAGATCTTTTGTGAAATTTATGGGATAATTGTATTTGAAAACTTATTCGGAGTGCGCCAAAAATTGTTTTATATTTTATGGGATTTTCAGGAATTTTTCTGGAATTTTCTGGAGAAAATTCCCGAACTGGCAAAATCGCCGGTCTAAGGCCTAAAGGTGTTTTTGTTTGGAAAACGTGGTTTTCGTGTTTGAAAAATTATTTGGAGTGAACTGTTAAGTGTTTTACAATTTTGGGCAATTTAGGTAATTGTCAAAAAAATAATTCGGGAAAAATTCCTGGACCGGACAAATCGCCAAGTGGCGAACCGGTTAAATTTCGGTAGCGAAAATTGCTACCCAATGGCACTGACATATTGGGTATATTATTTTGGAATTTAAATTAAGGTCATTGGACTAGAATGAGTTAAATTGTAGTAGGATTTCTAAATCCTATCCATCATTTTGTTTTATTTCTATTTTGTCTTATTACACCAAATTGACACTTGTCCTCACCATTTAATTGCTTTTGTCCTCTTCCTTTCTTTGAGTTTCGGCTACTTTATGGTGAAAGAAGGAAAAACATTTCATTTTGGATTTGCTTTGTCTCTCCCATCCGAAACTTCATCCTTTCTCCTCTCCATGGTTTTTTTTCTTCAAGCTTTCTAGCTACACGTGCTTATCTCCTCCTCCTTCCACTTTGCTCTATTATTATTAACTCACCAAAAAGGCATAGCATAACCTTGCTTCCTTGGAGTGATGATGTCGTGGGTGTATAAGAGAGTGAAGAGGGAAAGAGCTAGAATTAGGTGAGTTTTCAATTAAGCTTTAATAGTGTTTTGTTTATGTTTTATTGAATCATGGTGGAGAGATACATTTAATGGGAATTTTGATGCATTTATTA
>JANSVI020000771.1:322224-334317 GCA_025434765.2 Erythroxylum kapplerianum | reverse complement strand
GACCTCGAGTCAATTTAGACTTGATCCTAACTCGTTGAAAACACTTAAATCTAGACTCATGAGTTTTGACTCACGAGTTGCCCATTATTATTCTTACAAATTTAGTATGTTATTTCTCATCAAAACTCCAAATTTTTATATTATAGTAAGTTATTAATTTATAAAGGATTAATTTTTTTTTAATTTAGTATCAAATTTTTAAAAACTTTTAATTTAGTAATTAATTTTTAAAATTAGTACTCAAAATGTATTTTGTGAAAAAATTATTATTTAATTAAAAATTATATAAAGCTAAACTTTTTTCATAAAACATAATTTTTTAATCAATATAATTTCACCAACTTGAGCTTTGATGATTGATTGACCAATTTAAATAAAACCCATTTGAGTTCATACCAATTCTGATAGTCAATCTTAATATTAGGTGATATTTTGAGGCTAAGGAAGAAGAATCCGTATGAATCACGTTTAGTCGTTTATTGCTTTAATCGGTGGGAAGTGGCGTGATGGGTCGGCGGACATGTCACCTTTTCTTATCCAATCACGAAGTGACGAAACCACAACACTATATATTATAAAATATTTATAAATACATATTGGAATTTATAGGCCAAAGATAAAGAAGAAATTTTTGGAAGTTTTTAAAAAATTACGTACACGTCACATCTTATCAAATGTATTGAATTTATATAAATTAATTTTTATGAGTTTTATGTAAATAATAATTTATTAAATGAATCGATTTAAAAAATTAAGCGATACGTTTGTAAGGTTAGAATAATTTTCAAAGGAAAGGCGAAATCATTGTTAATAATAAAATTGAAAATTGAAATTGAATAGTCCACGTGTCGGATGTCCAGATGATTGACGTGTTTTGTCTACACCTCAATCCTTACAAAGTCAACTTAATAGACAAAACAAGTCCTACCCACCCACCATACTTGACCTAAAAAATTAATAATATAGAAATTAGAAAACCATCAAAAATTGATTTTATTTTAAGAGAATATTTTAAGAAACATCACCCAAAATAACCAAAGGAGAGAACCAAAATAAATAGTAATAATGTGAGTGACTTAGGGGGGTTGCTTTCAAGTGGGTGCTTAAGATGGTGATAGGAGACTTTTAAAAGTGGTCCTACATTGAGCAAACTCTTTAAAATTTTGCTTTAAATCTTTGAGTTTAGCAATGGTAAAAATATGAGATGGTATGGTAATTAGATATAGGTCCAATTTCGACTCGATCCAATCTAATCATACCTGATTTTAACAAGATCGACCCAAATTGATCATACTTTAAGTAGGTTTAGAATTTTTTGAAAATTTTAAGCTCTGGTTAGATTCAACCTCAAGTTGTCTGACTCTACCCAATTTGAAGCTTCAAAATTTTATGTTTTAAAATTTTAAATTAAAAAATAGTCAGGTTAATCTAATCCAATTAATCTAAGACTCATATTGCATGTCTTGGTTCTGGTAGGACTTCTAGTTATCCCTTACTCAAGCATTAATTTTCTAATTAGACTTGGGCTTGAGCGGCTTGCTTTGAGTCTAATCAAACTTCAAGTCGAGTAGGAGCTTAAATCTAACTCAAAAATTTTTATCAAATTTTGTATAATAAGAATTATGAATCCTTGATTAAAACAATATTATTTTACTTAAAGGTCAACTCAATTTAATGACTTTAAATTTAATTAAATATGATCAAATTTAAATTGTCAACTTTACAAATAGTGAGAACATATGAACCTATTAATATTATTTATATTAAATTTGTTAATATATAATTTACAAATTTTTATATTTAAAGTTTTATTGAATATATATTTTAAAAATAAACGTAAGTTTTTGTTAATAGATAAATAAATAAAGATTGAAGTAACCTATTATGGTTTCACTTTCATCGTTTGGAGCTTCATTTAACATACTTTGGATAACAAGCTGTGTCAAGATGGGCCTATAAAGTTTTGGTCATATTTATAAGGCAGATCAAAACTCATACCGCTTACAAATTCTTTTCCTAATATTTGGTTAGAAGAATCAAAGAAATATTTTTGTTGAGTAAATTCATCATACAAAATAAAAACATCCTTCTAAGAGATTAGATGTCCCTTTCATTATTCCACACAAATTAGTGAAATAAGGTTAAGATTGATAATTTTCACCTAAAATGACAAACTACAATGATTAGTGTATTTACATAGACTTGTTATCTCAAGGAAATTAGAAAATTTATGTATATTTATTTATCATTATTTTTTGACTTAATTTTTGTATGATTTATTTTATTACTTATTTTTATATTTTATTTATTTATTTATTTTATTCTTATTCTTATCTTTATCTTTGTATCTATTTTTATTTTTATTTTTTATTTTTACTACTTTATGTATCTTTTTTTAATGTGAGTTAATAGGAAATAGCCTCTTAATTGGTTAATGATAAGGTTAAGTATTTCTTAACTTTCTTAGACCTTGAGTATGAGCTGGCTTTTGTTGAAATGTTGTTTATACTTAATTTTGCTAAATTTGTGATCAAATCTAATTATTTTATTCTTCAATTCATTTTAATCAATGTCTATAAACTTCTTAATTAACAAGTTGAAAATATACACTAGATTAGCTTTTCAATTCTTAATTATAACGCATCGGGTCTATATCGAATAGCTCGAACTCAATCAAATTTTTTATTTAAAAAAATAGTTCAAATCGGATCTATTACTAACTCCAACTATGAAAGAGAGAGATAGAGATATGGTATTAACTCATACCAAATACTCCTTCGAGTCAAGAAAAGCCAAGCAAAGATATGTAAAAGCAAAGTAAAGAATATAAAAGACATGGTATGAGCATATGTTCTTCTAAGGCTTTGATTATCATGTCATCTTCATATCCATCATAGAGCATCTCCTACTTTATTGTAGCTATCATATGGCCTCCCAAGAGAATCTATATGCTGAGAGTGGTATATATATAGAGACACTTTTCAAAGACTTGGATGTGGAAAGATAATGCCTTTAAGTCCTTTTACAGTGTAAAAAAAAGGACACCGAACGCATTATTCATGGCATATGCCATTTCCTCCTAGGGTTTATTCTGCTTTCAACTCCATTTTCATGTGTTTATAAACCTGTACAATGCATGCAATAACCAAAAAACCAGAAGCAGCTAGTAAGAGCAACTACGTTCCTTCATGGATAATTAAGCAAATCAGTCTCGGGGCACCTCTTTTTTGGCAGGCAACGTTCATCAGACTGATACTTGAAATTATATTTTTTTTTTCTGTTTGTAGTATTGCAGACTAGGGATGGTTATTAATCATCGGTCAAGCATCAATCACGGGACACCGGTGATGTATCTTTTTCCGATGTAATTTAGCTTGCCAAAGGAGAGTTGCCCTGATACTGTGCTTTAGCTTAAAATAATCTGCTCAAGCCTCAAATATCAGCTTCGATCGTGTGCTGCTGGGACAAGATGGGTATGTTTACAAACTCCTTCCGGTTTTATTTTTTTAAATTCTTTTTCTTTAGATATGTAGGAAATAAGGTAAAGCATTTGATTAATGGTGCCAAGGAAAATGAGGGTGTATGGATTTGTTATATATCCAAACTTGAAAGAAAATAAAATTGAGAAATTGGAATTGGAGTATTACATATTAATTTTTTGGTGCTTTAAAAACTAACATAAATTGACATCGGGAAGATAATGTAATTACAACTGAAAAGATTTAGAAGATGTGTTGTTATCAACCCCGCAAGCTAATGTTCAAAAGAACCTTGAGCTTGTGACGTAACTTCAAAAGAGAGCAAAAATATCATCGGTTGATTCTATTGAATTTTTAATATGGGCAGAGTGTAGAATTCACTTACAAGAATTGAGTTTTGATCAACTATTGTCTAAATAACTAGAACTAGTTGTTTGGATAGTTGACCTTTACCACTTATAAATCCTTTAACATTTTCATGTCTAGGCAATATGTGACACTCTAACAGATTCATGATGCTTGGACGATGAAGTGATAGATCCGTCAACATATCTAATTAATACACAGGTAATCAAGTAGTATGACTTTAACTTGATTTCACCAGATAAGGTAGTTTTTGTTGTCGAGAGTTGTAATAATAAACTTGGTGATGTTGATAATTGGTAGTGAAGTGTTGACGGTCTCCATTTGTGAGGTAGTTGTTGTTGTCAAGAATTGTAGTAATAAAATTGGTGATGTTGGTAATTGGTAGAGAAGTGTTGATAGTCTTCATTTGTGAGCTTTTTCTTTTAATAGGAATATAGTAGGGTTGGGTTTATGGTTGTTAGGTGTAGCAGAGGTGAAAAATAAGAAAAAAAAAAGTTGAGTTGCAGCTCAAGTAAGCTCTGATATCACATAAAAGAAAATAAAGTTAAGAAATTGGAAGTAGAGTATTATATTGATTTTCTGATGTTATCTAAACTAAGATAAATTGATACTCGAACTAAGCTCTACTACCGTGAAAGAAAATAAAATTGAGAAAATAAATGTAGAGTATTGTATTCATTTATGATATTATCTAAACTAAGATAAATTGGTGCTAGGATAAAATGATCTAATAAAAAATGTGTTATTATCAAAACTAGAAGTCCATTTTTTAATTATTATATAGAGATATTATCAATTTTATGAATTGATTATAAAATTTGTATCATTTTAAAATCGAATTAGTTGTAAATTTTGTATGAATTATTTTGATTAAAGTATTCACACTTCATTTAAAATGTGTTATTAAGAAGGATACATACTTTAATAAGAATATTCAAACTTTAAAAAATGTGTAATTGACAATATTGGTGTAGTTTTATTGAATAGATGATAACTTGATTTTATTGAAAAAGAGAAATAGTCATAAAAATTCGAAAAGAAGAGCAACTTCTTTAATGAATTTTTAAAATTGAAGTATTTTAAATGACTTAAAATTATCAAAATCGGCAATAATTACAATAGTTAATGATAAAGCATTTAAACAAAATTGTAAAAGTATCCCATCTACCGAAATAATAATAAAAAATGCAACATGTGAAATGTCATATTCTATATGCAATTAAGTAATAGTTATATTTTTAAATCAAAAGAATAATACATGAAGCAACCTAAATAAAAGATAAACAAACAATAACATCCGAATTATGTAACTGGACTCAATTATGTAACTGGACTCAAAACAATAACATCCAAATTATGTAATTTGAATGATTCAATTGACAAACCAATCATTCATAAACAATATTTTTTAGTGTCTTTATAATTCAATCAACAATACGTATGAATTGTAATTCTATTTAAGTGTATTTTGCAAAAGTAAAATTGAAATTTATTTGTGAATGTTTCAATCAAAGTTATGGAACATCCAATGTTTTATATGTAGCTATCAATGATTAAGGTAAAACCAATGTTATAAGAATCATTTCAGAAGTTAAACCAGTAAGACACAGGATTTTAAGATTTAAAAGGTTCAATCGGTGTTAGACTGTTATAAAATAATTATAAAGATCGAATAAGATTGAAAATCGAGATTGAAAATTTTGAAAATTATTAAAAAAGATTGTCTTTACTCATTAAAAATTAAAGTTTAATTAAAAAGATTGTTAAATAAAGTTCAATTGGTTTATTTTGATTTATAAGAACTAATTAGTTTATAAAAATTGGTATAAATTAACCAATTTTTAATAAAAAAAATTATTAAACTAAATTGAATTGACAAGTTAAAATTTGAAATAAAATTAATTAATTTAAAATTTTAATAACATCATTTTAATTTTTAAAATATTCGATAAGTCCAAATAAAGATTTGAGGGTTTAATTGCGAAAGTGCACATTGCTTGCGTAGCCTGGAATTTAGTTAAAACAGTGACGCTGTTGTTGTGGCTGTGGATGTGGAGTAAGAGGAAAAGGACGGAAAATCTGACGTGGATTTTTGTTATTGGTCTCAAGAGTGGGGTCAACTTTAAAAATGCTTAGAGTGAAAGGAACAATGTCGTATGTGTACAATATTTGGTTCACGGACGCGGCAACTTGACTTACTTGGAGTCCGATGAGTAGATGGAAGATTCATATTTACAATTGATAAGCTTTAACTGCCAACCAAATAAGTGAGCAACTTGACTTGTGCATCTTTCTGAAGGTTCCTTTGATATTTGCATTATGTTTTTTTTTCTTCATTTCATTGTTAATATATATTCACAAAATGGTCATACTCGGCTTAAATTTGGATTAGTCGATTATCTATGTAGAATCTTGGATAATTTAACAAAAAATATATATATTCACAAAAGGTTTGTATATTATATAAAAAATTGGGCATATTAAATTAAAGTAAAATATTGTTATCTTTCTTAATATTAGAGATAATAATAACAACAATAATACTTAATATGAATTTTGTTGACATGTAAAATTTGTGGAAGTTTAATCGTACGCAATTTTATTCTTAATTAACAGAGGAATAAAAAGAGAGAAAGTGAGAGAATAGAGTAAATGAGAAAAAAGAAAAAGAAAAAAATTAATAATAATATAAAAAAAAATAAACAAGAAAAAAGAGGAAATTAATAATAATAATATTAATACATATAATAATATATTTTTATATTTAATTAGATCTCGTTTCTTTTGCTTTTTTTTTTCATTTTTACAGCCGAGTTTTTACTTTTTTTGTTTTGCTTAATTTATCTAGGTTTTTTGTGTCTGAAAAATTGATTTTTTGGGTTGTGATTGCAGCAGGCTGAAGTATTAAATTCGGTTGCTCCCTTGGGTGGAAGCATCCTAGGTGTTTCTTCTTTACATTGTTTATGTATGGATTGCCACTAAAATTGCTTCATTTTAAATTGTGACTCTTTATCCTTGTGATCGATGATTTTCATATTCTTCGGATGCTTGGATTTGGTGATTATATGACTGTATGGATATATTTGTCTTCAATTTATCTGGGTTGCATCTGTGTCCTTGAGACATATCATATATTTGTTTTCACTTGTAACGGTACACTGGAGGAGCAGAAGTGGTTTTATGGGCATTTGAGGAGCTTTTTTTCTTTATTAAAAGGGTTTGACATGTCATGTTTAACGCAGATCACAATGTAAACATTGCATACACATACTTATTTGAATCTTTGCGCACGTAGAAATAGATAAAGTAGAAGTTTGGTCTAGCACAAGACCTAGAAATTGACTGATACCATAATTTGGTAACCTATCATCGCTCAACCCAGTTCATCTAGCACTTACGCAAGTCACATGCTGAGCAATAAAATAACCACATCATGTTCCAAATGCCTCTACCCTCAACTTTCCTCTATTAATAAACACGTATTTCACTTAAAAATTTAAAGGCATTAAACGACAATTTTTTTTTCTTTTCATCTTTACCCGATTAGAAGATGGAGAACAATTTGGTTAAGTTAAAACTTACTTAACAAATTGGACGATGAGATAATAAAATCTTATATGATAATATTTCTCTTGTTTATAACCCGAATTGTTGTTAATTGCACTCTTTTCATACATATCAAACTTTACTACTTCTGTGAACATTTTAATTAATAATTGTTACAATTTAATTAACAATCTTATAAATCTAAAGAGATCTTCCATTTGCTTGAAAAATAAATAAGGCTCTTTTGTGAACTTGTGACTAAATATGATAACCCAATTTTTCCTCAATTGCAACAATACATCTTGGTCTTCTGCTTCATATTTCTTGCTACACTTCTGCACCACCTATACTCATCAACATAACACACAAGTATACATAATCATCGCTTTTTAGGATCTTACCCCAATAACATGATAACGAAACTCCAACTCACACGGGATGGCTTCAAAATTGGGCTTTTCTTTTCCCAACTCGATTTTCCAGAAGCAAAAGGGATTTTTCAAGCAAAGAGATTGAGAAATAGAATTTGAAATTTGTTACCGGTTAATATCAGCATGAATGAGGTTTCAAGTATCGATCCTTTTCTCCTTCGCTTTCTCTCTCTAACACTCTATCGCTGTTTGAATCTTCTAATGCGGAGACAGGCCTTGAGAGGCACAAGGGGATGGGATCGAGAGAGGAAGCACGAATACTTCAAATGGAGTTCCTGTCTGTCACAATTTCTTGATGTTGTGATCGCAGAAAATTAATAAGCCGTGACTAATTAGTTCATAAGGAAATCATCTAAATGATGCTGTATTAAGTATTAACAATCTGATTTTATTTCAAACTGAAAATATAAGCTTTCCTAATAATTTTAATTATTTGAACAATTTTTTATTATTCAAAAATATTTGATAAAAACTCTAAAAAAGTATTTTATAAATTATTTTCAGAAAATAGTATTTTATTAATTATTCGTACATGACAATGTTCACAGGATTATCATATTTTTAATTTAAAAATGCTTCTTCTAGTATAATAATTTTTATTAAGTAATTTAATATAATTAAAAGAAGCTCTTCTATTAATATTTTTATAATTGTCATGTCAATAAAAATTAACAAAAAATAATAAAATGACTTATTTCAAAATTGTCATAAAATATTTGTTATTATGAGATTTTATAAATCGCATTTAATTTTAATGAAAGTCATAGAACTATATTAATATCTTTTACTCTATTTTAAAAAAAAATAAGTGAATAAAAGTTTGTGCTTTTATAAAGATTTAATTATAAATCAAGCATGGGCCATAATTTATCAATTCATAATTTAGAGTATACAGAAATACTATTCACTTTTCACCGTAAAGTGAGTTATCATTTTTATTTTATTCAAATTTGTTGCAAAGTAACAAATTTTAAATGTCAATTTGACATTTGTATAACTACACATACATTTATGAATAAAAAGATTATATTAGTTCAACATAAATAGATTAATTCATTTAACATAGGACTTAAAATATAAAATTACGATGAAAAATAAATTAAAAGACAAACTAAATACATAACCATATTATTAATTAATTTTCTCAATTTTAAAAAATTTCAAGCAAAATAATAAAATTAAGATATATATATATATATAAATCACTTTCTAAATCTTTTTTAACATAAATTAAGTTAGCGAACGCATGTCCTTATTGTGAAATATGCTATATTTATATTAGAATAACCCCTCTTCTTTGATTATATAAGAGTTCATTCTTATCCGTCTTGTTTTTTAATAAATTAATTTGTTTCCCTTTTTAACTAAAAATAATTTAAGATTTTCTTTAAATCATGAGGGTAGCCAAGTTTATGTGATTTAGATTGGCTTCCACTAATTGATATTTATATCAATGACTAAATTGTGAGAAGAATCATAATCAAATCAATCAATTCAAGTTAACTAATATGTAAACAATTAACCTATATGTTTGATTGTAGATAAAAAAAATTCTTAATTTGTTATTTTGTTTATAAATCTGTTGAAAATATTTGTTTAGTTGAGTTTTTAGTCTCAATAAAGTTCTATAGCAATAAGAGCAATAATACAATATTCAGCTTTAGTGTTGGACCACACAACATTAGGTTATTTCTTGGCACTCTAGGAAATAATATTAAGGCTAATAAAAATATAGTAATTAGATGTAGAGCAATGATCATTGAGATATCCAGCCAAATCAATATCACAATAGGCCTATAAAGTAAGCAAAGAGGGCCTAAAGAAGAGACCATAAGGAGTGAATTGAAGATACCATAACTGTGTTTAATCATACTTCACTAAATATATGTAGGACGATACAAAAATTGAGAAACTTTTTTAATGTGTAACCTGAATGTCTGGATGAGCAAGGCAAAGGTACTAGAGGGCACCAATAATGTTATGACACTTAAGAGGATCTAAAAGTGGATGACTATGAATTTTGGATAAAGGAAAGGTGCAGGCCAATGGATGTGGTGTTGGGTTTGGAGTTATGAAGGTCTGTGTAAAGAAGGATAATTTTATTATACCGTGTTTAGGTAAGTAAACGAGTATTGGATATGGGGATTGCTTCAATGCTAAGTAAATGATGGATAGAACCTAAATGCTTAAGTGAGAAGGTGGCATGAAGATCTTGAATTAAAGAAGTAACGAAGGATGGTGAAGACCTGTAACCAAAATATCATCCATATGAACTAAGAGAAAGGCAATGTAGGAGGAAGTAGTGTGAATGAATAAAAAGACATCTTACTTAGAGGAAGTAAAATAGAGGTCAAAATTTTTTTGACTCAAGCAATGAAACCAAACCCCAAAAACTTGTTTGAGACCGTAAAGGGCTTTATGAAACCACATACATAAGAAGATGGTGAAGGTTAGTAAAGCCCAGAGGTTGAGTCACAAAAATAGGTTTTTGAAGATGACCTTGAAGAAAGGCATCATCAAGTTGACAAACAAACTAGTTTTATGAAAGAGCAAGAATAAGTATAACGTGAATGGTAGTTAGTTTGACAATAAGGCTAAAAGTATTAGTGTAAGCAATCTTTAAAGCCTAATGATATCCATTGGCAATATGACAAGCCTTGTAGCAGTTAAAGGTAGCATTAAAGTCCCTTTTAATATGAAAAACCCATTTGTAACTGACAATATTTGCATTAGATAGTGGATGAACAATGACCCTGGTGAGTTTGCAATAAAGAGCATTAAACTTATCAAGCATAGAATTGGCGTTAGTGATAAAATTTGTTTGCTTGAGTGAAGGAAGTGGAATTAGGTTTATTAAAACGTTGAGTAAATATAGAATAAATGGCAAAGTCAGGAAAGGTTTAAGGGATGCAAGTGTAATCCCGCATACAAGTAATTATAGGGTGTGGGTTTAAAGACGGGGATGAGGAAGTAAAAGTGGACAAGGGAAGGTGAGATGTAGTGGAAGGAGGTGTTAGAACTAGTAAAGGTAATGGAATTGTGGAAGAGGGAGTGAGCGGGAGAAGGTGAGGTAAGAGATGAGTTGGCATATAGAAATTTAATTTCAAGAAAACAATCATAACAAGAAATGTAAAGTTTAGAGGTTTACTAGTCAAAATAGCAATAGCGTTTATATTGGAAAGAATAACCAAAGAAAACACATGACGTGAATTTGAGGGTAAGTTTGTTAATATGAGTAGATTTTAAAAAGGGAAAGTAGTTAAAAAAAATCAAAGGTGAGAAAAGGAAGGATTAGTGAAAAAAAAAGTTTATTAGGGAACTTATGGTAAATAATAGAAGTGAGTAACAAATTGATAAAATACACAACAGTCAAAAAAGCTTCATACCAAAAGGTTTTGGAAAGAGAAGTATGGATAAGGACGGTAAGACCATTGTCTGTGATATGAAAAATATTTGCATTTAGCAAGGCCATTTTATTGAGGAGTGTAAGGATAGAAAATATGATAGGTGATGTCATGGATAGCTAGATAATGAGTTCATGAGCTCCATCACATTGAAATGTTTTAATAGTGTTAGAAAAGAGATTTTCAATTGTTGTTTTAAAGTTTAGAAATGAAAAGTACTAGAGACTTGTGAATTAGAAAAATCAACCGATGGCAACTAAAATCATCAACAAAAATGAGGAAA
Organism: Erythroxylum kapplerianum; assembly: GCA_025434765.2. NCBI lineage: Eukaryota > Viridiplantae > Streptophyta > Magnoliopsida > Malpighiales > Erythroxylaceae > Erythroxylum > Erythroxylum kapplerianum. The sequence continues at coordinate 322,808 of JANSVI020000771.1, read as the reverse complement.
TAGTGATAACCAAGAAAAGAAAGTGACGAGGATGGTTCCTAAGTATCACAATGAATAAGATATGAAACATGAGTAGATAAAAAAAATAAGAGTGGAGTACTTTTGCCTTGAAAATAAGAGGTATAATTTTTTAAAATAATTGATTTCCTTAAAGAAAAAAGGAAGCAAGCTATAAAGAGTAATTGAATAAGAATGACTAAATCATTGATGCCATAGGTAGAGTGGAGCAAAGGTGGCTATGAGAGCAATTAGATTGTTGAAATATAGAGGAAACTTCATGGTTAGAGATTATTGTCGATGGAAGCCATGAATTATGATATATTGGTTTTCAGATCCTTCACAATATAACGAAAAGGTTAAATTCAGTAAAGCATGAGTTATCTTTAACAAATTGTGCTATCGATAGTAGATTAGTAGTATGATGTGGAATAATTAAAAATCATTAAAGTGAAGAGGAGGAGTGTGAGTAATAAGAGTGAGAATAACAATAGAGGAAATAGGAAGAGCAGAAGGAAATTTCTCTCACAATCTCTACCCAACTCCACATTTTTGCAAGCCCTTAATTACCAAGACAAGAATCTATC
>JANSVI020000770.1:577128-590414 GCA_025434765.2 Erythroxylum kapplerianum | reverse complement strand
TGCTTGATTATATGTCTTTGGTTCAGCTCCAGCCGGCATAGCACATTCAAGCATCATATGTGCATCATTTGGTTCTTCATCTGCTACATTATACCTGAAATCAAAAATAGGGTTAGTTTCATTATAAATCGAGGCTAGATCTCTTGTTTTGTGGGCACTATTTGAGCTTGCATCCTCCTCTTGAACTTCAGAACCTGAATCATCACTTCCTGAACTAGGTGATGGCTCTTCTTGGTTCCTTTCCTCTTCAGAATTGCTGGAATTTCCAGCAGCTATCACTCCTTCATCTCTTTGATTCCTTTGCTCTTCAAGATTGTCATAATTTCCAGCTGCTATCTCTTCATCTTGTGGTTCTTCTCTTGCAACTTCTTGAACAATTGGCTCATTTAATGGTATTTCAACTCTAACTCCTTCTAACTTCTTCACCGAATGCTCATCCCACTTCCAACCTTCATTTTCATCAAATTTAACATCTCTAGACACAAACATCTTCTTGGTTTCTGGATTGTATATCCTATACCCTTTGGATTCCAAGCTATATCCCATCATTACCCCTTTCATTGCCTTCTCATCCAACTTTGTCCTCTTTGGTTCAGGAATGTGCATGTATGCAACACATCCGAACACTCTCAGCTGATGTACCTTTGGTTTAACTCCAAACCAAGCTTCAAATGGAGTCATTTCCTTCAATGCTCTTGTCTTTAATCGGTTCTGCACATAAACAGCAGTAAAACATGCTTCAGGCCAAAAACTCTTCGGAACTTTCATGCCAAACATCATAGCTTTAGCCATCTCAACAATTGATCTATTCTTCCTCTCTGAAATTCCATTTTGCTGAGGTGAATATGCAACTGAAAACTGATGGAAAATCCCTTCTTTTTCAAAGTAATTCTTCATCTCCTTCGAAATATATTCACCTCCCCTATCACTTCTCAAGCATCTCAATTTATTCCCACATTGTGCTTCAGCTTCAGCCCTCCATACTTTAAAGATGCCAAACACTTGATCTTTGCTCTTCATGAAGTAAATCCAAGAGTATCTTGACACATCATCAATAAACTCTACATAATACCTACTCCCTCCAATAGATGGTGTCTCCATTGGTCCACAAACATCAGTGTGTACCAACTGTAATTTTTCTGAAGCTCTCCAATCACTTGTTGGGTAAGGTAACACATGACTCTTGCCTTTTGCACAAGCCTCACATACGGTTTTCATTTTGCTACTCAATTGTGGTATGCCTTGGACCAATCCTTTCTTTTGCATATCAATGACATAATCCAAGTTTGCATGTCCATATCTTTGATGCCATAATTGAGTCATTTCTTTCAATGAAAGTGCAGCAAATGCTCCATCAACTTCTTGCATTTTAATCTTGAAAACTCTATTAACCATCGGAACCTTATGCACCAAATCACCTTGCTCATTGAATATCCTACACATTTCATCTTCAAAGTACACCTTATACTTCCTTTCCAACAGCTGACCAACACTAATCAAATTTTGATCAAGTTCAGGAATGTAATACACATCATCAAGGATTGCATTTTCAGCTTTTGTACCTAACTCCACAGCCCCCTTCCAAGAAACCGGTATAATTTCACCATTTCCAATCTTCACTACCATGTTTACATTTGTATCTCTCTTCACAAATGCCCCTTTCCTTCTTGTCATATGATTTGAGCATCCACTATCCACTAGCCATTCACTTTCCTTCTCCTCTTTTGCTTCAGCCAAATAAATCTCTGCATCAGATTTTTCATTTCGAATTGGATTGCATGACTCCACTACAAAGGCACTCTCTTCTATTACTGGTTTTTCTGTCACTTTGCAAGCTTGAGATGAGCTTGGCTGATTGTTTGAAGGGCTAGGTTGGATATTTGGACTGATTTCAGAAGGTTGTGGAGGTTGTTGAGATGATGGATTGTGCATAGGAAAGGCATTTTGTGGCTGATGGCTTAAGGTTGGTGATTGGTTCGGATGGTATGGCATTTGGTGAGTATAGGCTGAATGAGATGCATATGGTTGAGTTGTTTGTGGTTGAGGTGTATAGGCTTGATTTATTTGAGGTTGTGAGGTGAAATGTGGTGTATATGTTGCATTTTCTGAATTTGCAACATAGTGAGCTTGATAAGTTTGTGGTTTGGGAGCATTTTGGTAAGGTTGAGGAGGGATTGGTTGATTTGGTGACATAGCTTGCTTTTGTAAGGGATGGATTGGTGGTGGTTTGCCAAAAATGGGGCTTTGAGGATTTTGTTGTTCTTGCATCCACTTCTCATAGCATACCCTCTTTGAATGCCCTCTTTTCCTACAATGTATGCAATCCACATTTTCATTCCAAAAGCATTCATTAGCTGCATGATTTGTCTTTCCACAGAATTTGCAACTTGGATACATTCCCCACCTTTAACTCCTAGATCCACTTTGCAATCGGTTTGAGTTATTTCCTGCATATTGGTTGGTTGGTTGGTAGTTTTAAGGATGGTTCATGTAAGGCACTTGATGAGGGAATGGTGTTTGAGGATACATTGGAGGTAGCTGATATTGAATATGGTTTTAGTGATAATTCTGGTTTTGTGGACATGAGGATTGATACGGATTTTGAATATTTGGAGGATAATTTTGCAAATGTGAAGGTATTTAAGGTTGGACAACATTTGAATCAAGATGGTTTTGGGTTGGATTTGAGGTTTGGGTGAGGTTTGGTGGATTTTCAGGCACCTTAAATCTTTCAGCCTTCAAAACATACTCTTCCCCTTCCCTTCGAACTCCATGTCTCTCTTCAAACATCTCCAACACATTGAATACTTACTCCAATGTCACAGAACTTGGATCATTGGTAAATTGTCATTCCACAGGTGCAATGGTTGCTTCAAATCTCAAAGGTAATCTGCTCAAGAACTTGTCTACTAACCTGTCAATGTTGGTGTTTTTTCCAAACTCTTTCAGCTGTTGAACCAAGTTCATAAACCTTGTTTTTGCAACTCCCACACTTTCTTCATCTCTCATCGAGAAGTTCTCAAAACTTCTCATCACAACTTGCTTCTTCAACCTTAATGATTGAGTCGAGCCCACATATTCAAGTTTCAATGTTTCTTATATCTCTTTAGCATTTTTGCAACTTGCATGTCTCAACAAAATGGCTTCACTTACTACCGATCTCAAGAAAACAAGAGCCTTAAAATCCTTGTCCCTCTCTTGTCTAACTCTTATTTGTTGTTGCTCAGTTAGATCTGATATATCCTCAACTTCAGTCACTCCTTCACTCATAACATCCCAATTCACACATTCGAAGGCAATCCTCAACTATAAGAGCCCAAGCTTTGTAGTTTTCTCCAGTTAAAATAGATATATTTGCTTGCATACTTTGCATATTCATCATGGGAAAGTTAGCACCTGACATGGTTTCGGTTCTTACTAGGCTAGTGAACTGTGTAGCTCTGATACCACTGTTGATGGTTCAACTGGAGATGGGAAAGTCTTTGGCAAGAAATGAGCTTCAGATCAGCTTCAAGTTCCAAGCTCCAATTTCAGGAAAAACAGATCACTTCAGTAAATAGCTGGTTTAGGACTTCAACAAAAATAAGTTGACTTCAACAACTCTTTCCAAATACTTAGCACTAATGCTAGAAGATGGATCTGAAAGCTCCAACAACAATTCCTGAATTTCAGCAAATAATTCGAGCTTCAAGAGTTCCAACAGATTAGAACTCCAATGCCTCAAGTCTGCACTTCTTCAGCAGCAACAACAACCTCTGATATATAATGTTTTGTCTTCAAGGAATGATGGTTTTGACGATGAACATCATTTTCAATCTATAAACTTGATGTATTCTTTGTAAAAGTCAATCAATAGCAACAAAGTATGTATCTTTCTGATATTGTGAGGATTCTGTATCAGAAATTGAACAAAACAGAAACTATGAAGATTAAAAGGTGGAGATTTTTGCACTTTCAAATATGCTTCTTTTCCACTCTCAAAAGCCCTTTTCCATTCCACTCAACATCCACACATTCCTAACAATACCAAATGAACAGTAAGAGCAAGTGAAAAATGCAAAAACTGATGAAGAGAAGAAAATGAGATTTTTCACCAATTGGTTCTGCTACTGTTCCATTGCCGAAAAACTGATGTTTTTGAGCTTTTCAACTTAGCTCTTCACACATTTGTTGCTTGATTACATCTAATGGCTCAAAATAAAACTAAAAACTAGCTAATAAGTAGGATCTTGACAAGTTTTATCCTCTCATTGGTTAGTGAGTACAAAAACAGCACTGCTGTTGATATTTTTGCAAAAAAGACTGACATGAGTATCAACTATGGTTTAAAGCTGCAAAAGTAAAAAGAGGACAACTGAAACTTGCTACTTTTGGAACAACAAAACTGATGCTCAACTCCACTAGCCTAATTTTCCCTTAATAGTCACTGTTGACTTGTAAACTTTAATTGCTTCAGGTCTGTGAAAAATTGCCTTGGACATCAATACCCTGCTTCGAATTTTCCAGCTAATTAAGCATCTCTACCTGCTACTCATTTTTAGCTTCTGCATTCTTCAATTTTCCATCATATGTAGCTCCATTTTCCATGTTTAACTTGCATTGAGCTTCATTCCTACTCTGATCATCAATCAATCGGATTTGAATTTGTGAATTTAAGCATTTCTGCATTGCCACCAAAATCATCATTTCTAACTTCCTCTTTACTGCTGAAAGCTTGTTCTTCATTTTGATCCTCTTCTTCACTCTAACTGAACTTGCAATCTCCTCCACAATCTTCAACATAGCTGGCTGCATGAAACAACACAAATCAACATGTTCACAGCAGTCTTGAGAAAAGGGTGAATAAGAAAGTAATGGCAATGTTTGAGAAAGCTGAAGATGAGTACAATGATTTGATTTCCAGGAAAAACATCATTGAGGTTGTTAAAAGCCTGATATGTTTATACATTGTTGTATCTCCGCTTTGATACTTATGCCATGCTGATAACCTCTTAATGTAGAATGATAAGTCTAAAATTAAGAAGGTGATTGAAGAGCTAGATGAGAAGAAGAAAGAAACTCTCAAAGTTACTTGGGTCAAAGTAAACAAGTGAGTTTCTGCTTTTCTTCTCCTTTCACAACTGCCATCTCTTTGGGACTGCATCTCTTTGTTCTGCCCATATAATTGTTTGTTTCCTAATTAGTGATGATCTTAGTGTAAGTGATGGATGCTCTCATTCTTGGCTTTGCCAAAAGTTATAATCACATTTGTATCCTAACATGTCCCCTTCTTCAGTGACTTTGGATCCATCTTTTCTACCCTATTACCTGGAACCATGGCAAAACTAGAACCTCCTGAAGGCTGCAGTTTCCTTGATGGTCTTGAGGTTCGTGTTGCATTTGGTAGTGTTTGGAAACAGTCGCTATCAGAACTAAGTGGTGGCCAAAGATCCTTGCTGGCCCTCTCTCTAATCTTGGCCCTCCTTCTCTTCAAGCCGGCTCCCCTTTACATTCTTGATGAGGTATATTTTGCAACCCTATTTGTCATTCTCTTCAGCTTGGAATGATCCCTTAAATCATTTTTATGCATAGAACCAAAATCATTGTTGTGGAATTCCACGTTTATTATGGGGAATTGATACATTCGCATGAATTTTACAAATCTCTGAATTTCCTTCAAAAGGCATAATGAAATCTTTTGAAATCACCTGTTTCACTTTTACTGTTCTGATTCTGTTTTAATTCATCTCATCTACACATTTATGTAGGTATTACATAAATGTATGGATGAGATGAGTTGGAACATAGTAGGAATAGTAAAACTACATAAATGTGTAAATGAGATGAGTTGGAATATACTAAGAACAACAAAAGTGGAATAGGTCATTTGATCCATCATGAAATCATTTGAAGTGCACTAGCATAACCGGGGTATTCTTATGCATGCAAAACTACTCTTCTGGTTCTAAATGCAAGTGATTAATCGTTGATGTGGTTTTGACAGGTTGATGCTGCTCTTGATTTAAGTCACACCCAGAACATAGGGAGAATGATCAAAGCTCACTTCCCACACTCCCAGGTCCTCTCATTTTCTTTTTATATTGAATGAAAAATGGGATAAGAAGTATAGACAATATCTTAATGACAATAGGGAATCACACAAGTTCTCTTTAACAAGGTTTCCTCTCTTTTTAAGCTAGCGTAACTGGTTTTGTTTGTCTGAAACTTCTCTTTTCAATGTTTGGTGTAGTTTATTGTGGTTTCTCTGAAAGAAGGCATGTTCAACAACGCCAACGTCCTTTTCCGGACAAAATTTGTTGACGGAGTTTCAACAGTTCAAAGGACTGTAGCTGCTAAACAGAACAAGTAACATCTTATGTATGATCAGGTTCCCTTGATGCATCTTGAGGTTCTTATTTGTTGTTCCACTCCGTTATGGCAAGATTGAAACTTGTTTATGAATTATTATATATATTTAATAATTTATTTTTCAAATTAAAAAGATAAACAACTGAAACTATGTTCTGGTGTCATCTCTGCAGGTTTCATGATGGCTTCTGGAACGAGGTTTTAGAGACTTTAATCGTACTTCCAGGTAACTGAAGCTGATTTGTGGATGATGTGAACTGATGTAAACTTGTGTACTTGTTTGATAATATATTGTTAATTATATTAAAGTATGTAACATTTGGTCTCTTTCTACGGTAAATTGCACAAAGCTGTGTACTTCTCGAATTTGTTTGACCTTGTACGATGAAAAAGAAAAAAACCAAAAAGCTAAGATATGACTTGTACATCATTTGACTGAACTTGGGTGGGAAGCCGAACAGTTTCCAAGTTCTAGAGATGACTTTGAAGATTGTGGATCATCAGATCATTATCAAATTCAAAGAAGCCTATGATTTTGGGTTATTTTATATTATATTGTTAATCCAACGTTTATCAGTAAAAGTCTAGTGGATATGTGGAATTAAAGTATGTAATATACTAGCAGAGCTTCTAAAGTGAAATGAGTTGAAAATCAACATTCAAGTTTCTATCTCGAACAACGTCGAGAATTGAAATCAATCCATCAATCACAATCCACAGACAAAATCATTGACAGTGAGAGTTGAACACAGTCCTCAAGGCATGATAAAGGCTCGAATCAATCACAATGAGAGTTGATCACAACCCTCAAGTCATGCCAAAGACTTTTGGTGCTCATCCCACTTGCTCCATAAATGGTTGAAATTTTCCATCTTATATAAATTATTTAACAAAATAATAATTTAAATTTACAAAAATATTCAGGGGGGATGTGAAATCTTAGGATGTCCCTTGAACCCAAGCCTCCATTTCCATGCACACGCCCACCTGATTAATCACACTTGTCTCCAAGTTCATGACTTGACTTACTTGAGCCATTTGCTACTTGTTGAATTGGTCCACATCTAATCCTGTCAGTGACTACACTGTATACGGAGCTACGACTTGGTGTGGGTGTTGGTTTAAGAGATACTTGATGGAGATTAAACTCATCTCTTAAAACTTTCACTTATCAACAATGGCGAACCGAGGATACCAAGTTTCTCTGGAAGTTATCTTGCTTGCTTCCCTGCTATTATCAGTATATTTTCATAAACCAACCTCAGGTTTGAACTCAGAAGCTGAAGCCCTCCTGAAATGGAAAAGTAGCATCGGAGACCGGGAAATTCTTCGTTCTTGGGTCTCTCCAAGCTACAATTCTAACGTTACAAGTCCATGCAAATGGCGAGGAATTACATGCAACGATGCAGGGAGTGTAACTGTAATAAACCTGGCTTACACAGGCCTGAGAGGCACACTCCAGGACTTGGATATCTCTTCCTTCCCAAACCTGCTTCGACTCGATCTTAAACTCAACAAACTTACAGGCACAATTCCTTCGAACATTGGCGTTCTTTCCAAGCTCCAATTCCTTGATCTTTCCACAAACTCTTTTCATGGCACCTTACCTCTTTCTCTTGCCAACCTTACTCTTGTTTATGAGCTTGATGTTTCTAGGAACAACTTAACTGGCATATTAGACCCTCGTCTATTCCCTGATGGGTCAGTCTCTACCAGAACCGGCCTAGTTAGCCTCCAGCATTTACTCCTTCAATCAACGGGTCTTGGAGGCCGAATTCCTGAGGAGATTGGAAACTTGAAGAATCTGTCTATTCTAGATCTTACTACCAACTATTTTAATGGTCCTTTGCCTGCTTCTTTGGGTAACTTGAGCGAGCTAAGGACTCTGCTGCTACCCAAAAATCAACTGTCCGGTACCATCCCGCCGAGTTTATGCAGTTTGAGAAAGTTGACAGAATTGAACTTGTTAAAGAACAAATTCTCCGGTACGGTACCGGCAGGATTGGGCAATCTTTCTTCCCTAACCGTTTTACACCTGGCTGAGAATAACCTCACAGGGAATTTGCCGCCACAAGTTTGTCAAGGTGGAAAGCTGGTAAACTTCAGTGCTGCTTTCAACAATTTCTCTGGTCCAATTCCTGTAAGTTTGAAAAACTGTCGTACCCTATTCAGAGTTAGGCTTGAGTACAACCACCTGACAGGAACATTGGACCAAGATTTTGGAGCATATCCCAATCTCACTTACATCGACTTGAGCTTCAACAAGTTGAGAGGTAAGCTGACGCAAAAATGGGGGGATTGTCAGAACTTACAGGAGCTGAATATCGCCGGAAACATGCTTCAGGGCGAAATCCCTGACAATATTGTTGAGTTGAACCAACTGCAACTACTTGACCTTTCTTTCAATCAGATCTCCGGAGGTATACCGTCAGAGCTTGGCAAATTATCCAAGCTGTTTTCCCTGAGTCTGAAAGCCAATCAGCTTTCAGGTCAGGTACCAGCAGGAATTGGAGAACTATCAAACTTGAAGACCTTAGACCTTTCCACCAACTTGTTAAGAGGACCAATTCCGCCCCAAATAGGCGAGTGCTTCAGGCTTCACGTTTTGAACTTGAGCAAGAACCAGTTGAATGGCACAATCCCGTATCAAATTGGCAATCTTATAGGATTACAAGATCTATTAGATTTGAGCTATAATCAGTTAACTGGAGAAGTGCCTACTCAGTTTGCGAAGCTCACAGTCTTAGAATGCTTGAACATGTCCCATAACAATCTTTCAGGTTCGATCCCACCTTCGTTTAGAGATATGTTGGGCCTGGTTTCCATAAACTTTTCATACAATAGTTTAGTTGGTTCACTTCCTGATAGTAATGTATTTCGTTCTGCTAATCGAAGTGTTTATACCAACAACAAGGACTTATGTGGTGAAGTACAAGGTTTGAGACCCTGCGATGCGGCAACCACCGTGAAGGGTGGTCGGAGAAAGAAAAGTAAAGTTCTTGTTATGGTTGCTGCAATAACAAGTGCTCTGTTGTTTTCTATCACAATCATTGGGGTTCTTGCATTTCTCCGTCAACAAAAGTTGTTCGGAAGTTCATCAAGAAATGAAGATAAATCAAAACGGGAAAATCCGTTCTCAGTTTGTCATTTTGACGGGAAACTTGTGTACAGAGACATCATCGAAGCCACGAACGACTTCGACGACATGCACTGCATCGGCGAAGGAGCAAGTGCAAAAGTTTACAAAATTGAAATGCCAGGTGTTCAACCATTGGCTGCGAAGAAGCTGAAATTTTCAGACAGAGAATCGGAGATGGACATGGCTAGGAGTTTCAGTCAAGAGGTCGCAGCTTTAACTAGATTGCGACATCGAAACATAGTCAAGTTTTTTGGTTTTTGCTCTCAGGGAAGTCACACGTTTCTGGTTTATGAGCTCATGGAAAGAGGAAGCTTGTCTTCTATCTTGAGCAGTGACACAGGAGCCAAGGAATTGCAATGGGAAAAGAGAATTAATGCAATCCAAAGCATAGCTAATGCTTTATCGTATATGCATCATGACTGTTTTCCACCTATAATTCATCGCGACATATCAAGCAAGAACGTTCTCCTAAACTCTGAACTTGAAGCTCATGTTTCAGATTTTGGCACTTCCAGGTTCCTGAAGCCCGATTCTTCCAACTGGACAACAATTGCAGGCACTTACGGTTATCTAGCTCCAGGTATATACACTCTAAATGCACGATTTTCAGTTATGGTCCTCCATGATCTACCCTTTTAACATCCATGCATGTTACTTCTGTAGAGCTTGCTTACAAAATGGAGGTGACAGAGAAGTCAGAAGTCTACAGCTTCGGAGTTTTGGCAATGGAGATTCTGATGGGGAAACATCCAGCTGAATTGGTATCTTATCTACAATCATCTGCTGATCAAAGGATCTCCTTAGAGGATGTTTTGGACAAACGGCTCTCACCTCCAACAGATATGAAGGTCGTTGATCAGATAACCATTATACTAAATGTTGCTGTCTCTTGTGTGAGTGAAGATCCTCAGTCTAGGCCAACCATGCAAAGTGTGTCTCGTCTTCTGGCCATGGAGACCAGTTCGAAAGTACTTCTCAAGTGAATTATCTTTTATTTACATAATTATAATTGTAATTCTTAAGTTAATTACAGTGAAAAATCTCTAAATTATCATATAATTCCTTCAATGATGTTAATTTTTTGTCTTTTTTATTAAAAATATTACAATTAAAATTTAATAATTTAATATTACATCATTTTAAATAAAAATTAAAAAAATATGAAAAAATAACTTTTAAAAATATTGAAATGAAAAATCAAATCATAAGAAATCGAGTGTATTTAATTTTATTTTATATTATAAAAATTATGATAATTTTGTTAAAATTTTGGGAAATTTTCAAAAATAACACAAAGAAATAAAAAACTTTAATGAAATGTAATTATCAATGATTAAAAAACTGAATTAGTTCAGTGAGTTCAACTGTAAAAATCTTGAATTATTTAACTAAGTTCGATTTTTAACTTTCTGGCTAGATTTACTTTGATAACTCCTGTTGTTTAATTCGATCAATTTATTAATTAATCAGTCAATTTTCATAAATTAATAAATTCTTGTAAACCAAAATAAGTCAATTAATTTTTTTTTAGCGATATCTTTTTTCAACTAAACTTCAAATTCTTTGAAAGATAAACGTAATCTCTTTCATTCGTATTTCAAATTATTTGATTTTATTTTATCTTGAGCATGTTTTATGACAATTTAATATCAATTGAACCTTTTAAACCTTAAATCTCTTGTCTTACCTTTATAACCTTCGGTCTGACTTTTAAAACATTAAAAATTACATTGATATAAAATATTTATTTTAGAGAATTACATTGATACAAAATATTTATTTTAGATAAAAACATCTTTTTTTTACATGATGATATACCATTTTGAAAATTCTTATTATATATATATATTTTTTAGTGGTATGTCTTTAGATTTTTCTTTTGTGAGGACCAATAACGAAGTAAAAAGAAAATTAAGAAATCTTAAAAAGTCCAATTCTATCTTTCCTTGCTAGTGATAGCAAATTTGGTTTTATTCAATTCAGTTTAATCTGCTCCAAAATTAACTAATCAAGTTTGAATTAATCGATATTTAATTTACAATCGAATATGTCAAATTGAAATTTAATTTAAATAATTCAAAATTTTAAGACATCATCATTTCAATTTAATTTATTATAATAATTTTTTTTGACATTATAATAATAATATTATTATTTTAGTTTGAAATTTTGAAAACTCAAATACCAAAATAATAATATTAAAAAATAAAATCTAAACAATATTTCCTTTAATAAGAAACTTTACGCCAAATTCAACCGTCAAAGTCAAAGACAAATTGAAGACAAGACGGATCAAAATACGATCGGGGTATTGTTAACTCCAATAGATATAACCTCAAACTTATTGTGCTTATGTTTAGTTCTCGTAATTCCTTAAGTAACTAATTCCTCAGTGAAGTAGTATTATCACATGTTATTTTCAATCTTCCCATTTACTTATCTCTCTTGAATAATTTTCTCCATTCTTTAGAGTTCCTCTGATTTCGCATTGTCTTATTTCAAGGTCCGCTCATTCATACCAGTTTCTCCACACATTGCAATTTATTTGCCGCAAACATAACTTCCTGTGTTGGTAACACATTCATCAAATATAATTTGTGGTTCCCAAACATATTTACACAGACTATAATGTGGACCAAAGTTCACCTCACATTAGCAAGAATGTCTCCTCGAATTCTAAAATCCACTTATATAGTTGGATACTTTACATCAACAAAATGTATACACTCTCAATAGCCTTTTCTAACTCTTATGCTTGAGTCTTCACTATGGATGTAACTCCAATATTCCGGCCATAAGCGTTCCTCTTTCCTGCTCTATCCCAAAGAATTAAAACAGAATCCACATATAATTGTCAGTTTTACATTAATAACTAGCTATATGTAATATGTACCAACCCAACACTCCAACTATCAAAATTCCAGAAGTTGCACTCGTTTTGACTTTCAGCTCAGTCCCCATATCACAACACTACTCTTAACAAGCTAACTAACTTGCATGTATATAGTGGGAAATACTCAAATGTGCATATCCTCTTCCTGTATCACACAAGCATAGATTATCTGCATTTCTGCATGTCTAGCTTGATAATGATGTCCCTGCTATAAAAGAAATGATACCCAGTAAATTAGAAAGTCAAACGGCAAAAGTCAAACGGATTTTCAAGTTTTGCCGCATCTAGCACAATGCCCAAACTTGCATCTATACTATTTATTACAACATTAGAATATCCAAAAGACTTGCCAACATATTAGAATGCTTACTTGGCATGCATGCAACAGAAAAGAAAATGAACTTTTGGCACTGTACACTCAAAATCAGGAACCATATGTTCTCAATCTGTTCCATTAACAAATATGGTTGACAGATTTTCATGAAATGAAAGGATCGACTGGTTTCACATTACTGTAATTAGTGTGTGTCACAAATTTGAGCATCTCATCAACCATAATTTAAGACTAATAAACACAGGCAAATGATGGGAGAGGAGCTTTCCGGTTTAAGCATAAAAGACTTGCAAAACTTGGAGAATCAACTGGAAATGAGTTTACGTGGCGTCCGAATGAAGAAGGTTTGAAAAACTTGTCTCAATGTTCAGTATTTGAAATCCTATACTTGGGAAAATGCATCTGATAGCTCCTTGGCCACTTCAGGACCTAATTTTAACGGATGAGATTCAAGAGCTAAATAGAAAGGTGAACCACAGACACATTATCAACTAATTCCATTTTCAATTTCATAGTTTCTACCTCAAGCAGTTAAGGGGTCCTTCATTCTTTGTTTCAGGGTAACCTCATTC
>JANSVI020000770.1:373976-384884 GCA_025434765.2 Erythroxylum kapplerianum | reverse complement strand
AAAGGATAATTTTGGAAATAAAATTATAAACATGCATGAAAAATCGTGAACGACACTTATTTTGAATAATTAAAATCTCTTTAAAACGACACTTATTTTGATTAAGCGGGGGTATCATTTTGTCGTTACACGTTGGGTTATTGGCCGATTCCGGACAAAAATGTCATCCGTAATATTTATACTATGTGTGTTTTTTTCATCAGAAGCAATAAAGAGGACCACCTATGCTGCTCCTCCTGTGATGTGTCCATCTTTATTAGGCAGCCATGAATTTTGAGATTATGAAAAGCTAAGAATTCAATGCTGCATTAATTTATCATCGTGGCTTCTGGTCCGGCTAGTGGTTGAGCGATAGGCTTGATGATTGATTAGCCTTCATTTTTCTTCCCTTCCATTACTATTTGATTCTCATTTTTTAGCTTCATCCTATTCCTAAGGAATTACGTCCCAATAGTTAGAAATTGACTATTTTGTAATTTAAAAAAATAAAAAATTTTAAAAATTACTCAAAGTAATACTTAATACTCCTTCCTATCTAAAATAAGTGTTGTTTTAGAGAGATGTACATTTATTAAGAAAGCGAGTGAAATGTTTGATATATCCTTATTAATTGCATGTTGAATCACTTTAAAAATGTAATATGTATAATTAGGATGTGTGAGAAATTAAAGGATAATTTTAAAAATAAAATTATAAATATATATAAAATTTGTAAATGACACTTATTTTAAATAATTAAAACTTCTCTAAAATAATTTTTATTTTAAATAAGACGGAGTATTGCATTATAACTGTATAATTAAAATTGAGAATAACAGTTTATCTCTTCGTTGTTCACACTAATCGTACATGTTTTGAGAAACCAATCGAACCATTATATCTCACGCAGTGGCATGGGTCCCACCGTATGATGCTTTATCGGGAAAAGATCAGAGAAGGCGATGCATGGAGATCGAGTACAGTGGGGCCACCTTAACCAACAATTCACCAAATCTCCGCCGTGGTTTTGCTCGCTGTCGCAACCACCTCCGCCAAAGGCTTTGGGTCAACGCGGCCTCCATATTGTGACACGTATAGCGCCCTCATTGGTCAGTTTTTTTAACAGTCCATCTTACAACTTTATTATTGTGATTGTCTATGATTGACTCTATTATTGTATTTGCAGAGTATTACGATCTTACAGCGACCAAATGTTGTTGGCATTCAATCGCATCAGACTATGACGATGAAGAGGAACAGACGTTCTGATTAGGACCTTGAAGAATCCAATCATCCCCAGAAAGACTGTAAGAAGTAGGGATAGCAAAATCAGCCCGGTTTGATTTTGATTCGGTTTAAACCAGTCATGGGTTGACCCTAGTTTGCTTGATTGAACCACAGACCGATCACAGGCAAGCTACGTGTCTGCCCGATCCAACTTGTAGTCCAACTACTCTTTCAAAAATAACGTCGTTTTGTAAAAAAAGTATTTTTTAACTTTTTCTTAAGAAAAAAATATCACTTTTATAACTTTATTTTTTTAATATTTTAAATGAGATAAAATATACAAACTTTTACGTTTATTCTAGAAAATATATTTATTAAAACACATTCTTGATACTAAAATGTAAAAACTCAAAAGAGAATTTATGTTAATTCGTTTATCAAATTATATTAACAACAAATTGTTATATATTTATATATAGCACTGAATCTAGTTTAAAAGTAGAATTTATGTTAAATTTTAGAATCAAATGCTTAGAATTACAAAATAGAAATATAAAAATTTTAAAAATCGAATTGATTATACCAATTTAATAATAAAAATCTTGATTCGATTAATTTTTTGGTTTAATTTGTAATTTGTAATTTGATTTAGTTTAATAATTTTTGGTTAAAAATTAACCAATTAATTAATTAATTGATCATTTTTTACAAACTAATTATTTTTACAAACTAAAATGAACTATTTAATTTTTAAAAATATTTTTTAATTAAACTTTAAAATTTTCTATAAATAAGGATAATCTTTTTAAATTATTTTTAAAATTTTTTAATTTTATTCAATTTATGTTTCATGACGATTTAATACATGTTAAATTTTTTAAACTGTAAACTTCTTATCTTATTTTACGAGTTTAAGTTATGTTTGTGCATGTCAATGGGTCGGCTCGTGATCGGATGGGCCACAAGCAGGCCAGCTTGGTCCAGAAGAAAAGTGATGTCGGTTTTTACAAAAAATAATGTCTTTTTTGAGCTTTTAGTCGGGTCATAAGTTCGGCCTGGTCGAGTCGACTCGTGCTCGACCTAGCTCGACTCGTGACTAAAAAGTCAGCACCAAAATAAGGCCGGATTGAGCTGGGCAGGCGAGCTAAGTCAAAATTGACATTTATATTGAAAATTTGAAAACATTGGACATATGTCCTTTCTTAAACTATTCCAAAGATGAGAATGATGGGGCTGTCACAACTATATTCTAAGCCAATGATACGTTCGGACAACAGATAATAAAACCTCACATGGCTAGATAGATGTGTCGCACTAATTTCAGTCCGGTATAGTTAATTGCACAGCTTCTTCTACACCATTGCAATGCAGAATCCCATTTTCGTTATAACAGTAGTTTTTAACTTTTTCTATTTGTTTTTCACAGACAAAAGTTGAACTTAGATCTTGTGTTCTACAAAGTACAAACCCCACAGTATTTCTTTCTTCTTGTCTTGTTCGCACGTATTTCCATACAAACTTGAACTGAATCTTCATCAAGACTAACTCTTGCAGTCTTTTGGACTCTACCCAGATCTTTTTTTTCTGTCCCTTAGACCTTCTACTGTAAAGTTGTTACATGAAGGATATGGATTGTCGGTAGGAGAGTTACAAAGTTTTTGCTTTTTGAAAATGAACAACTCCCAGATTCTAAAACTCATCCTGGGACTAGCTCCACCTACTGGTTTGATCATTCTCGTACTTATCATCTTCATTTTCTTGAGAATAAGAGCAAAACGGAATCTCAATGACATAGAAGCTGCTGAGCACAGGCATGGAGATGAGATAGAGAGCGAGGACTTGGTGACTTTCCAAGGTAGTCAGGACCTTACAATCAGTGACATTCTTGATGCTCCTGGAGAGGTGATTGGAAAATCCAACTATGGTACCTTGTACAAAGCTTTACTTCAGAGGAGCAACTGTGTAAGGTTGCTTAGGTTCTTGAGGCCAATTTCCGCCGCCAAGCGTGAAGAGTTTTTCGACGTGATTCAGTTGCTGGGTAGCGTTAGACATCCCAACTTGGTGCCTCTTTTAGGGTTCTATGCTGGGCCAAGAGGTGAAAAGCTTCTTGTTCATCCTTTTTACAGGCATGGCAATCTGGCTCAGTTCATTCGTGGTATGTTGTTTAGCTTTTCGTATCCATATTTGACGTTTGGTAGCTAAGAAAATGCTGAAACTTTTCCTTCACATTGTTTGTTTTAGCGAATAATAACATTTTTCCGGTATGTATAGTTTGAGATAAAGCCAGACGAAGATAACTATTTAAGTCTTAGCTTTCTGCTTCTGTTCTCTGTTATATGGATCTTACCCTTTTTAGTATATTTTCTCCAAAATTTCTGGATAAATGGGTGAAGGTAAGAGAAATAGATTCATGTTCCATTGTTATGTCTAAGTTGTCAGGTAGTAGTTAATCTGTGATTAATTAGTTATTGAACTTGCTTCTTTCAGATTGTTGAAGAATTATGCCCTTTACCTTTCTAGTTATCTCTGTCTTCTTGTTTCTTTGAATTCTTTGCTTGTGAGGTTGGAGGGACAGATGCTCAACCAAGGAATAACTTCATCTGGTCTAACCAATTTTGGATTTTTGATGCATATTCTTGATCTGCTGATGCCCAACTTTTTTGTCATTTTCACTTTCACTTTCCTTACTGAAAAGGAAAGGTATTGGTGGTTTTCGTTGTTAATCTCTGTCACTTTCTTTTGCATAATGCAGTAGTTGGCATTTCAACATCATCCTACAAATTTCTTGATGCTTTGTGTTAAATCCTACCCTTTAACATCCTTTTTGGTGGGACTGCCTAGCTAAATCACACAGATCATATTTTCTTATTGGTGAACAGATAGAAATCCTGAGTCTCACAAGTGGACTGTCATTCTTGGGATATCAATTGGCATAGCCAGAGGGTTAGATCATCTTCATTCAGGATTACAGAAACCTGTCATTCATGGAAATCTCAAGTCCAAGAATATATTATTGGACCGTAATTATAAACCCTTTATCTCAGACTTCAGCCTATTTCTGTTGTTGAATCCTACTGCTGGACAGGAAATGCTTGAAGCATCTGCTGCTGAGGGTTACAAAGCTCCGGATCTTATTAAAATGAGAGATGCAAGTGAGGAGACTGATATATATAGCTTTGGAATCATATTACTCGAACTATTCTCAGGGAAGGACCCTATCAATGAGAACCTGACTGCCGACGAGGATTTTTATCTCCCAACTTTCATGAAAAATGCTGTCCTTGATCATAGAATTTCAGATTTATACCGCCCAGACATATTTCTTAGCAATGGCAGTCAGAAACCAGCTACTGAAGAATGCATACTCAAATATTTCCAGCTTGCCATATCGTGTTGTGCTCCTTCACCTTCACTTAGGCCAAACATTAAAGAAGTCCTCTTGAAGCTTGAAGAAATTGGAAGATAGAAGCTATAGAGATTGTGTAAAAGTACAGTGAAATGATTTGGAGATACACTTAATGAATTGTGGTTTAGAAAAGGTGATGACAATGACGTGTTCTAATAGTTGGTTATTCTCTTTGTCGAACAATTCTGCCTCATAACAAGAACTGTGGAACTGAAACAACTCATCCATGAAGGTGCTTCACAGATTGAGCAAAATTTGCAACTTTCCAGCCATTGAACGAGAATGGCAGATTTCAATTTGGGATTAGAAATTGGCTTTGTCAGAACCTGTGAATTCTTTATCACTAGAAACATTAGCAGCATTTGATCTCGGATCTCATATGGTCCCTGTTCATACAGAAGTCCCAATTCATCTTTCCAGCACAAGTGGCCTTGTTGTTTCATCTACCTCAATACTTGTAAAACTTCAGAATTTGTTTGGTTGGTTTGAGAATAACTAAAGTCTCAAGTTTCAACTGACGATGATTTCATGCCAAGTTTCTTTGGAACTTGCAGTGCTTCTCAAGTTGAATATACACTAAACCAGAGTGGGAATTGAAAATTGTATATAGATCAATTATTCTACATTTCTTTCCTTTTTTCTCTGTCACACATAAGAGCTTCATTTTCTTTGCAAACCAAAGATACAGAATACAGACATCGAACCAAAATAACGACAGGACTATCAATCCAGAAGTTACATTGCTGACATAAGTTTCCATCAAACCGAAGCAAGACTCTCGATGTACTTGTAAGCTTCAATCAGCGTGAAATTTTCTGCATTCTCGTCTTCCATGTCAGTCTCACCTCCATGACCAATAACATGTAGCTTCTTAAAACTGTGATCTGTCAAGTTATATCTTATCAATTTACCTGGTACATGCAGCACCAAGAAGGTATAGTCATCACTTTCTCCACTTTCAATAACGGACAGTATCTGGAAAGAATAGTAGTTGAGGACAAAAGGGTCAAGGTATCTCCTAGCCATTTCAGGAAATGAACTTGCAACTCCGTCAAGATCAACTCTGTACTTGACTACCCAACCGGAGTAGTCTTTCTTCATCTCACACACATCAAATGGTGAGTCGCGAGGGCCATAATTCTCGATAAGATGCAAGTGCCCTTGACACTCTCCAAAGTACATAACCCTCCTTCGATCCCAACCGTCTAGTATCGGAGGCATTGGCATTTGGTTTAGTTGTTCTTTATCGACATCAAAATAAAGAGAAGGACCATAATCACTAATCCAATGAATAGCACCATTGGAATACACACCATTGAACTTTACATAACCTGTCGCTGCAGTGACCCAAGAGAGGAGAACAGAAGGTATAAAGGTTTTCCACTGTTATTTACGTAAGTGACGGGACTTGCGTAAAAAATAGCTTCCCGTATAAGCTGAAATTGGGGCTTTTTTAAAAAGCTCCAAATTTTAGCTTTTGAAAAAGCTGTATTTGAGCTTTTTAAAAAGTTGTTTCTACTTCAAAAGTACTTTTAGAGGATCCAACCAAACACCTATTTTTTCTTCAAAATAGCTTTTGCGGTAGACAAAAGTGCTTTTGGACTCTCTAAAAGCTGATCCAAACGGGGGCTAAAGGGAAGATGTGATTTTGGGCAAACAAAATCTAAGTGTATAATGGTTTGAGCAAGACCACATTTTCAAGACCCAAAGGAGAGTAAAATCTTCTTATTAATCAAAAGATAAATGTACGTTTATACTAGCTACAAGAAAACTAAGAAAATCGTCTGTAATGTAACAAACAAATTAACAATTAACTATTTCTAGTTAGTAGAAACTGAAGCTAAACAAAAATAATAACTTATATCAAACTTAATATTTCTACATCCCCGTCAAGCTTGAGCTTGATAAAAGTCAACCAAGACAACCTTGGAAACAAGATAAGAGTACATTAGATTAGTTGGAGACTTCATAAAAACACTTGTAAGTTGTTCCTTGTTGGATTCTATAAAAATTCTTCTTGAATTGCTCTCTAACAATATGACAAGCAATTTCCAAGTGCTTGGTTCGTTCATGAAAACAAGATTGGTCCATTGTAAGTGATTGGGATCCTATGTTCTTAAGTAATTTTTGACAAGAATTGTTTACACTCCAGGGAACTCAATTAAAATTGAGTACCGCCTATCACCCAGAATCGGATGGCCAAACTGAGATATAATCGCACTATTGAGACATATCTTCGTTGTTTTAGCTCGCAACAACACAAGGTTTGGTTAGATTATTTACCATGGTCAGAGTATTGGTATAATACCAACTTTCATTCAGCAGCTAAATGTTCTCCTTTCGTGGTAGTATATGGCAGACCTCCTCCCTCAATCACACGTTTTATTCCTAGAGAAACATTGGTAGAAGTTGTGGCGCAGGATTTAATGAGTCGGGACGAAGCTCTCACATAGTTGAAACATCATCTGGAAGCAATCACATGATACGTTTTGCGGATGCCCGAAGGCATCCTCATGATATGCAGGTAGGAGATTGGGTATGTTTGAAGATTCATCCACATCGGCAAGGGTCAATGCCTAAGCGGATGCATCCAAAACTGTCAGCATGATACTGTGGACAAACAAGTTGGTGCCGTCGCATTTCAACTACAACTCCCCCCTCAAGCTCGTATACATCCAGTATTTCACATGTCCTAGTTTAAAAAGGCAATCGGGCACCACCATGTTTAGGAAGAGCTACCTCCAGAGTTGGATTATACTCCTGACTTGTGTACACCAGCCGCGATCTAGGGTACTATGACACTTCATAATCGAGGAGTAGCCCGTGACCAATGGTTGATTCATTGGCAAGGCAAACAGTTGGAGGAAGCTACATGGGAGGACCAAGAGCTTATCCGTGGCCAATTTCCGGAGCTTAACCTTGGGAACAAGGTTATTGCATCAACGGGCAGTATTGTTAGGCATAATGGTCACAAAGGAGGAGAGTGGTTAGTTTATACAAGGAAGAAGAAGACAGGCTGTAAGCAGTAGTGAGATAGCTAGATATCAATATATTTTAGTGATTCAAGTTGTTAGCAGGAGATATCTATTCCTTAGAAGTTCATTAGGATAAGTAGATATAAAATAATAATCTATGGGGGAAGTGGGGCAGGCTTTTAGATTGGAAAAAATTCTCAGAAGATCTCTTGAGATTGTAAGGGGGTTTTCCCTGTGAAGAAGGTTCTTCCTTCTTGTTTCAGAATAACACTAAGCTATTGCTCTCTACCTAGTGCCATTTAACACACAGGCACATTAAGTTGAATTGTTATCTAACAAGTTCAAACTTTATTATGCCTACTTCGCCCAAATTGTTTATAGTCAAACTCAGAATAGTGTCCCACAGTTCGGGAATTTCAATTATCCAGATAAAGGTAGGTTTAGCTGAGCCCCTAAGAAGAAATTATGCACAATAAGGAAATAGATCAATTTCTTCTTAGCGTGATCCAAGTCGAGAAATCATGTCGAATCTAAATAAAGAAAGCAGTCATGGTCACTCAAATAATCCACTTGTTTTCTAAGGAAGAACATTTTGGCACACAAGCACATCTATTTCATCTTCTAGATGACCATATTATGAATTGGATTTGCGTTTCCCAGTTCAAAACTTATCTAACCTATCTTAGAATGTGAACAAATTCTTACCAACTTAGGGATAGCGCCTGCTTCAACCATGATGTCGTGGTTAGAGTGTGTCAAGGCCAAATTTGCTAAAACCCCTCCAGCTGCTTCCTTCACTCTAATTTCCTCATCTTGAAGGGATTTAATAAGTAAGGGAAGGGCATCACTGTTTGCAATTTTTGTTCTGAGCTTCTCATCTACAGACAAGTTCCATAGAGTACAAATACTTTGCTCCTTAACCTGTAAAATGTGTAAAAAGCCTAACTCATCGTTCCATCAAAATGCACAAATTTTAAAATGTATTATTCAGTCTTTACCTCAGAAATCAGGGAAGATTGACTAAGCAAACCAGTTATTTCTTCTATTGCCCCACTTTCAGCTACCACATCTCTATATAGATCAATTGAGGAAATGGACCGCAAAAGGCCAGCAGCTGCCTCACATGTAGAGTTTGACTGTGACTTGAGAATGCTTATGGTCAGATTGATGCATCCCTGAAACTGCATGATGTTATCAACACACTTCTTTCCTCCTAGAGAATATTTCCATAGTGCCACTATCGCCTGTTCTCTATCAAGGGGATCGTTGTCAAGCCCAAGCATGCGAATAAACAATCCCACATAACCATCCCCAAAACCAGACGAGTTTTGATTTCTTTCCTCGATATTCTGAAAATTAGTTTAAAGGAAAAAAATTTATTGGCATAAGAAAACAATTAAAATGTCTCTCAAAGTTCCATAAAGAACAGAAGCTTAAGCAAATGCCTGTGCTCTAAAAAGAATAATAGGGGTTAATCAATAATAGCTATTAATCATTCCCAGTTCATACACAGGTTCGTGCTTTGCTTCTTCCAAATCTGAAACTAGGTAAAGAGGGAGGCAAATCATCATGAGTAGCCTTCAAGCATTGCCTAGTAAAGATGCAACAAACAATTTTTACTAAACGAAATACGAACCAATTCTCACAATCACTTTGAATTTCAGCTTAGCACCACTCTATTTTCAACTACAATTGCATTTGCCCAGATTCAGTATCAAAAATTTAATCAACTCAATCTTATACTACAGACTATAATGAGCACGCTCCTAATGACAAATTCCATTTTTAATAATAGCTAGAGCTCTCCTACTCTAACGAGAAGTTCAACTTTTTCATCAACACCACCTTTTTCTACTCAACAAGTAACTAGAAAAATTTCAATAAATGCAAAGAAATAACTTCAGGGTTTAGAGATTACAGCAGGGTTTTGTTGAGAAGTGGCATCCGCAGTACCGCCGCCGCCGCCATCACTGCAGAACCTTTTGAGGATGGAACGAGGAGGGAAAGGATTGAGCTTGAAGGTGGGCTTATAGCTATTTACTCTGGAAAGAGCAGTAACAAAGAGTGAAACTGACGGTTTTCTCCTTCTGGGTTTTGCGGCTGAAACAGTAGAAACTTGCAAGAGGGTGTACAGAGGAACGGAGTGCAGATTTAAGCTTGTTGGGGTTGTTGAAAACAACATTTTTGCGGCTAACAGATGAACATCAAAGGTTTTGGAGAAAAAGCTTGTTGGGATTGTTGAAAAAGAATGGTTTTTTGGGTGTGACCGTTGTTACAGTGTTGCAAATATTTAGTGGGTAAAATTGGTGATAATGTTTTTCTAGGAAGTCTAGTTGTAGAGATGGATGGAGTTGATCTTTCTCAATGTTTTTAGGTTTTTGTTGAATATATGTAAGTTGATATTTTGAGCAACAGAATCTGAAGGAAGGAGAGTGATTTTTATTTCATTTTCTTCTGGTGAGTGCTGATTGAAGAACGAGGATTAATTTGAGATACACAGTAAAAGGGGCAAACAGTGTATGTCAAATTCATCTTACAGAGATGCTTTCAGGGTGTATATTTCAAGGGGAAATTGACAACTGTTTTGTTTATGTGGCCCTGAATGAATGAATTATATACATTCTTACTTACCTGCCATTTTCGCTTCTTATTATGAGTTCATCCGATAAGATAACGTCACTGACACCGCGCAGCTCTTAACATGACCTATTATTCCTGTTCTCTCTGCTCCAACTTCCCCAATCCTCTGCCACCTCTTTCCCATCGTTTTACAAATTCTCCCCTCCACTCCTCGTCTAATTTCAACTCATTCGTCAAACCCAAGCTTCACTTAGATAAGGTTTCTCTCTCATTTCTTTTCTGTCATTCAAAAAATCTCAACTTCAAACAGAAAGTAGCAAGCACAAACAGAAAGCACGAGGAACACCAAGATGATACAAACAAGACCAACCTGGCTATCCAGATTGCTGCAGTGCTTGCCACCGTAAGTTGTAAACATCATATTTATTTTTGATTGTTGATGATTAAGGTTATGTTCCTATTATAGGTTGAGCAGCCAGCATTAGCAGTAACTGGAGTGAACAATGAAGAAGATCCAATATGGGTTCTGATTCAGCTGGCGATTGTTGCCTTTTTCTACTTTATTCTAACGCCAGTAAGTGCAATGAAATTTATGTTTTATTCTATATTACAATGTTTTGGCATGAAATTTATGTTGGTTGGTTCGATATATCATGTATGACAGCCTATTATCATGAACTGGCTAAGGATAAGGTGGTACAAGAGAAACCTGCTTGAGATGTACTTGCAGTTCATGTTTGT
>JANSVI020000764.1:65337-76177 GCA_025434765.2 Erythroxylum kapplerianum | reverse complement strand
ACACTCCCCCTCAAGTTGAGTAGTGGGATCTCCAATACCCAACTTGCCCAAAACTGTTTTGAAAATCCTGCCATTGACGACCTTGGTCAGAATGTGCGCCAATTGGTCTTCTGAGCGAACATTTGGTAAACCAATGATGCCCCCTTCCAATTTCTCCTTGATGAAGTGTCGATCCACCTCAATATGCTTTGTCCGATCATGCTGGACAGGGTTTTCTGAAATACTTATGGCTGCCTTATTGTCACATAGTAGCTTACTCATACCTTTGGGTGGAAACCCAAGCTCTGTCATCAACTTCCGGATCCAGAGGACTTCAGTTAGCCCTCTGGCAATTCCACGAAACTCTGCCTCTGCGCTAGATAGTGCAACCACCTTTTGCTTTTTGCTCCTCCAAGTGACTAAGTTGCCTCCGACCATAGTGAAATATCCTGCAGTTGATTTTCTGTCATTTGGATTCCCGGCCCAATCTGCATCCGTATAACCTTGTATCTCTAGATGACCACTCTTCTTGAAGATTATGCCCCGGCTCGCTGATCCCTTTAGATATCTCACAATCCTGAGAGCTGCTTCCATATGATCTTCCTATGGACTATGCATAAACTGACTGATGACTCCGACAGCATATGCTATGTCTGGTAGAGTGTGGCCAAGAAAGATAAGCTTTCCCACCAGTCTCAGATACTTGTCCCGATCTGTAGGTTCTCCGTCTTCTTTCATCTGCAGGCCGTGATTTACTACCATTGGAGTCTCTGCTGGTTTGCAGTTAGCTAGCCCTATTTCTGTGAGTAAATCCAGGATGTACTTTCTTTGTGATATAAAGATTCCTGTCTTCGATCTCAGTACCTCAATTCCCAGAAAGTACTTTAACCCTCCAAGGTCCTTCATTTCGAATTCTTCAAATAATCTTCCCCTGAGGCTTGCAATCTCCTCCTTATCACTTCCAGTGATTATCATGTCGTCCACGTAGATAATGAGACAAGTAATCAGACTATCCCTCTTCTTGAGAAAGAGAGTATGATCTGAGTTACTCTGCTTGTACCCATATCTCTTCATTGCGACCGTAAACCTTCCAAACCAAGCCCTCGGAGATTGTTTCAGTCCGTACAGTGCCTTTTTCAGTCTACACACTTGCCCTTCTGGATCCCATCTGTAAATCCCGGAGGTCCCTCCATATACACCTCTTCTTTAAGGTCTCCATGGAGAAAGGCATTTTTTACATCAAATTGTTGAAGTGGCCAGTCCAGGTTTGCTGCTAATGAGAACAGGACTCTGATGGTGTCTATCTTTGCTACTGGAGAAAACGTCTCTGAATAGTCAACTCCGTATGTTTGCGTGTACCCTTTCGCCACAAGTCGTGCCTTATACCGCTCCACCGTTCCATCTGCCTTGTGCTTTATGGTGAACACCCATTTGCACCCCACTGGTCTCTTTCCAGGTGGAAGTTTACACATCTCCCATGTCTCGTTCTTTTCTAGGGCCTTCATTTCAGTCATCATAGCATCCCTCCACTCTTTCCTGCTTTTTGCTTCCTGCACTGTTCTTGGAACCTCCTCAGTGTATAATGTTGTTGTAAACACTTTAGCTTCTACTGATAGACTCCCCCTCATCAAGTTTCCCATGGGATACCTTGAAGCTTTTGATTGATGTTCCGGGCTATATCTCCTGGGAGGTATCCCCCTCGTGCTTCTTAGGGGTAAAGTATATCTCTCCCTTTCTCTGACTATTACCTCAGGCGCATCAGGCGTGGTCCTGTCATGGTCAGATTCTTGTGCCATAGGAGAAATTTCAACATCACCAGTGGGAGTATCAAGGTCATTCGAATTACTTACCTCTGGGACATCGTCCACAGGAGTTATATTGGTTGTTGGCTCTGGTTCGGTGGGTTGTATCATGTTGTCAGAGAGTAGCTCGGTGGTACTGCTTACTGGCTCTTTTGGAGCAACATCTGGCAAGACTGATCCTTGCAGCCAAATCAGTGGATCAACAATGGTATCACTACTCTCCCCCTGATCACTGAGTGGGGTGGAGTAATAGGACTTGGTCTCAACGAAGTCACAGTCCATAGTGATGTACATGTGACGAGTGGAAGGATTGTAACATCTATAGCCTTTCTGGTGTACTGCATAGCCCACAAAGATACATTTGACAGCACAGGGATCAAGTTTAGTTCGTTATATTTTTGGAATATGGACAAAGACAGCACAGCCAAACACACGTGGTGGAAGGGTAAGGGATGGTGGAATAGCAGTATGAGTGGATAGAGTGTGGAGGGGTGTTTTGAAGTTGAGGATCTTTGTGGGTAGTCTATTGATGAGGTATGTTGCGGTTGCAACTGCTTCGGGCCAAAAATATTGAGGGACCCTGGACTCGAGCATTAATGCACGGGTCATTTCAAGAATGATGCGGTTTTTACGTTCCGCAACACCATTTTGCTGAGGAGTATTAGGACATGTGGTTTGGTGAATGAGTCCCTGTTGTTGGAAAAAGGTACTCATGGTATGATTGACGTATTCCCCCCCATTGTCTGACCTAAGAATTTGAATTTTTTTGTTGTACTGAGTATGCACCATATGATAAAATAGAATGAATTTTTCTGCAACCTCAGATTTATTTTTCATAAAGTAAACCCAAGTCATTCTTGTGCAATCATCAATAAAAAGCAAAAAATATCGGAATCGAGCATTATTTGAGTTTGGGGCAGGACCCCACACATCCGAGTGTACTAAAGAAAAAATTGACTCTACCCGAGTGTTACTGTGAGGAAAAGATGTCCTGTGACTCTTGGCCAAAATACAAGTTTCACATGCAACATGTGATTTATTTGAAAACAAAGATGGAAATAACAACTTCAAATACCCATAGGAAGGATGACCTAAGCGGCGATGCCAAAGCCAGACTTGCCGGTCAGTCGTCCCGTGAGTCAGCATGGCCGTACCCTGTTGAGCCACCTCATCGACAAAATACAACCCCCCTTGCTCAGTACCACGCCCAATGATCTCCTGCGTACGTATGTCCTGCAAAAGGCAAAAGCTTGGATACATCGTAACAGTGCAATTTAATTCTCGAGTAACATGACTGACCGATAGCAACTTGCAGGACAAAGATGGCACATATAAACAATTTGACATTTTTAGTTTCGGAGAAATTTCTACTAAACCCGCTCCTTTCACTTCTGAGAACCCACCATTAGCAGTTTGAATACGGGTTTTGGTAGTAGTGGAGGGGTTTACAATATCTGTGGGATCATAGGTCATGGTATCCGTGGCTCCACAGTCAAAAATCCACCGTTTTTCCTTTCCTTCATTAGGACATTGAATTATGAAAGCTTTGGGGTCCATTGAAGGGGTTTTTTCAATTGTGAGGGCTGGTCTGGTAATTTTTACACAAGGAGGGGCTGATTTGGTACTGGGCAAGTTTCGGGGGGTCAATTTGGAATCTTTTGAAACTGCAGAGTTGGATTCACTATTTATGGGTTTTATGGGATCATTTTGGATATAACCAGAATCACATGGACTGGTTTTTGCAACATCAATGTCTCTAGGGCCTTCTACCATATTTCCAAAACAACCACGATAAAAAGTATTAAGTTTAGAAATACAAGGGTTTGGGTTTAATTTCTGAAACCCAAACCCTATACCTTTGCCTCCAAGCTCATTTTGGTTATTCATTCTGCTGCTTATCCCGACCGCTGCAAACCCTCCTTCTTCTTCGTTATTTCCTCCTTCTTCTTGGCTGCCACTGCCGTTGCTAGTGGCCTGTGAGTTGCTCATGGTGGCAGCGGCCTTACTGTTGGTTGATTTTTGATGCTTATGGCCATCTTCCCACCACTCCGGGAAGCCAACAAGCTTGAAGCAGATTTCTTTAGTGTGCTTCGACATACCACAGTGGCTGTAGTGTAGCTTTGACTTGTTGATCCATGGTTTTCTCGATTTTTCGGCTTGATCTGTTCCATTCCTCTGTCCCCGTCCCTTTGATTTTTCTTTTGGGGTTTTGGAAATTAGCCTAGCACCGACTCCTCCCGAGTCGTTGTCCCCGCTGGTTGCCGGTTTCAGGATACGAAGTATGGCGACCTCCTTCCTAACGGCGGCATATCCTGATTCCACTGTAGGAAGTGGTTCCAATTGGAGGATTTCCTGGCGGATTGAATCATATCTTCCATCAAGTCCTCCCAGAAATTGGAACAAACAGTGCTCCTGGACAATCCGATTGTAGATCGTGATGTCCTCGGTGCACTTCATCTGATTTGGCTGCCTTAGGTCTATTGACAGCCGCAGTCCCTGTAGTGTATTCCATTATTGCTCTAATGTCTGTTGTCCTTGAACTTGATGGCTTGCCTGATAGATTAAAGATTTGTAGGGCATCTGCTCCGCTTCCGTACGTGACTGCTAAGGCATCCCACAATGCCTTTGCAGTGGGGTATTCTGCAACATTGCTCACCAGGTTGAACTCTATATCCTGAAGAATCCATGAGAAGACACTCAAGTCTTCTTGTTCCCACCGGAGAAATCCCGGATCTCCTGCTGCTGGCACTGGTGATGTTCCCATAATGTGGCCTGTCTGGCCTCTCCCACCGATTGCGACCCTCATGAGTCGTGCCCACAGGGGATAATTATCCCCATTCAATTTGATGTTGATTGACATATTTTCAGAGTTTGGTGACTGATTCTGAACTGAATTGATGCCATTTTTCAGGAGTTTTGCTATTTGCAAGGTTAAATCATCAGGAACAACGTTCTCTGATGTTGTTGGATTTTCTGTTTCGTTGGAACTGGTTACTGACATGTTTCTGTTTTGATTTCAGGTCTGTTGGGGTTTGAATAGTGAAGGTTTGGATAGATTGAAGATTTTGAACGATGATGAGCAAAGATAATAGCAATAGTTTGGATCGTTAGCTGCTCTGATACCATGTTAACATGGTAACAGCCAGATTTGGGAGAATAACTCTTCCAATTTTCATTGATAATAGATCCATGTACAGGGTCTGTCTACATATAGTACATTAAGCTAGCCAACTATGGTAACTATTCTGTAGTCAATGCATGATATTCTCTTAATGTATACAATTAAGGCATAATCTGATCCTGATTCTACGTGATTTCGTAGAATATTCTAACACGTCGGCCTTGCCCACAGCGAAGCACACGTTCACTAGATCACACGAAGAAACAACGAAACAAATCTGTCACCTTTTATCTCTCAAGACTTTCTGAGAATGTTAACAATATTGTTTTGTTTAATTGACATAAAAAGGTTTATCGTTCAATTATCAAAATAATATATTGTTAATTGGAATGATTAAATTCATAATTTTTTGATTGTTATAATGCTTACTAGTAAACTAACAAAATTTAATATATGATATTTGACTTATGTTATATATAACAAAATTTAATCTAATTTCTGTTGATAAAGGAACTAATCAAAGAAGTCTTTTGGTTAATAAGGAATTAAAGAAAATAGGTTATTAGAGGTTGTTAACAACTATAACTAGTTTATTAAGAAACAGATGAAATTATCTTTGCATCACTGATTAAAATACCAAAACTGAATTTATATCTTAGATAGATGTTGACTATTATTTGATTTTACTAAATTATATTCTTAGATTTGCTTTTTGTTTTTACTTTTGATCAATTTCAAATTTTATCTTAAAACTCTCCCTTTTTATTTTGTTTTATTAATTTGATAAAGGAAATAAATATTGCTCGAATTTCTGGATTCGATTTTTGTTCATTGCTATAAACAATTATTTTTTACTAGAATAGGATTATGCTTGTTATATTTCATACACTCCAACATACAACAACCATCGAATTTTTTAATAGATTTATTAGTTTCCCCAAGAGGAAATTGCACAAGAAAGAGACCATAATGTATGCAACTGCACCAGCAATATGCTGAACAATCTAACAGGAACAGGAAAGCAAAGTCAAAGCTGAAGCTGGTACTATAAAATCTTTAATCAATTGATGATTGTGAGTTTAGTTAGAGTTCATCCTTAAGAGAAGACGTAGGTCCTGCAGGATTGGATGAGGAAGTCTTGATGGGATATGAAGCTTCCATTGCTATACCACAGAGCCCTTCCTTGTCAGAGATGCCTCTTTGCATCCTTATGTAGCCCTTCTCTCCCCATTCAGGACCCCAGGAATTCTTAACAATCCAGTACTTGGTTCCATCAACTGTTGTTCCATAACCTACCACTGCTACTCCATGGTCCAGGTCTGTTCCACAACGTCCAGTGAAGACACCCTACGCACGTATTCAACCAAACTTACACAAGTAAGAAGACATTCCTAGTTAATTAAAAATTCAATTTCCAGTTTATTTTGGAATGAATGAGATTATGATTTGCTTTATGTTGAACTTGGTTTATCAGTTGCAATGAACAATGCCAATTTGCGTAGATTTTCCAGTTACTGCAGCCTATTGGCGACTTCATACCTCTGAGTAGAACTGGAAATCTTCACCTCCAGCGTCGATAGCCACAGAAATTGGTTGGTTTGCTGCTGCTTTGAGTAATGCATTCTCATCATTAGAAGGCACATTCTCATGGCCGTCAATGGACACAGCTGGTGCATTCTCCTACGAAAAGATTGAAAATAGAGAAAGGTTTACTAAAGAAGTGACCATTACATCGTTTAATCTATATATCAAGTTAGTGACAGAAAATGATAGGAAAGTGGTAATTATTGTACCAACCTTTGAAACATCACAGGATCCATCTTCAGCTGCGTAAGGGTAAGCGACCTCTGTTGTTAAACCACCCTTCTTTTTAATAAATTCAAATGCATAATCCATTAATCCTCCATTGCACCCTTGGTTTTCTGAGGTGTCACAGTCCACCAACTCTTGCTCCGACAAAGAAACCAACTTGTTTGTCTTAATCTGATTAATACCCTCCACCGCTACCACAGTTGAAAATGCCCAGCAACTACCTGTATATATATATTCATTTACAACGAAAAAAAGATTAATTGAATTCCACGCAACAATGGAAACATATATTTATCTTTTTTTTTAGATTTTCTTTTTTGGATAAGGTAGGAAAGTGGTATAAATCGATCTTCTCCATATGTATAGATTTGATGTTAAGACATTACCACATTGGCCTTGGTCCTTAACAGGAGTGACAGCACCTTTCTTCCTCCAATCAACTGTCGGTGGGACTCTGCCCACGTTCTGATACATGAAGCTGCCATTGCCCCGAGGAACTCCTCGGAACATCCTGTGATGTTTAACCTTGGAGCTTGCGTAGGTGTTCCTAAATTCATGGTTAGTCATGTCTGCGAACTTGTTTAACTTCAATTTATAGGGCTTGTCCATCTTGTTGGTCTCGTGAACATGTTTGACGTTTTCCTTGAACACGTGGAATCGCTTGTGTTTCTCATCAAGACTCCTAGAGACAGTGTGGTGACTCCTCCACCTCTCATACAAATCCCACAGACTATCCTCAGACCCCAAATCCCTCCCATGGAAATCAAAACCTTTAGCTATTCCCATAACCAAACCCAGTGCGAGGAGAAGCAGCAAAATATTGTTCATCGCCATATTTTTTAAGGCATCAAGGTGTTTAAGATGAGAAATAGTTTAAGGAACCTTGAAAGCTATATATAGGGAAAACTGCTGAGAAAATAACAATCACAAAACCTGGAAATAAGAAACTACAAAACAAGAATAATAAATGGAGAAGTTATAGGTGCCTTGTGGGTATCAACAATGTCACAGAGATAGGATTTTCATTTTTATGGTGAAATCATCAACTTATATCTGGCCAAGCAAGACCTTATTATGGAAGTGTGTTTGGTTTATGTCTTGGAGAAAGGAAAAGGACTCATATATAAAAAAGGACTTGTATAATTCGCACTCTTTGATATCAGCGGTTAGGTGTAGAGGAGCTAAAGATAGAAAACTTGTGGGCAATGGAGATGATGGAGGATAAGCTTTACATGCAGAACACGCTATGATACCTCAAGATTTATGTGAAAGATAGCTAAAAACAGGGAATTATGGGAATGGTTACGTCCATGGCGGCTTCGAGCTTGAGTTGGCATGCTAAATTGCAAGTGGGAAATAAAGTACATGTAACATATACTTGCAACTGCTTTTGGCTTTAACTGAAGCCCACCTTTGAACTCCTATTGGAGGAAAAGAGGATTGGAAGTGATAAGACGTTAAACATTGAAAAGCGAAGTTCTTGTGATTTTGGACCCACAAAGTAGGGAACTTTTGAATAGATATGGACATGCGTTCTTTGAAAGTAGTTTTCTGACAAATTAACTGTTATAATATACTGCAGTTACCACGAAGCCACGTTGTATTGAAGTTTCAGGTTCTTGAACTTAAAAAACTGTTGGAGGAATTATGGATCTTAAATTCCATGTTTGAAGAAGTATAATCGAAGGTTAAAGTTTTAATTTTCTTAATAAATCCCTTCTTAAGGTTGCTAACTTAGAATTATTGCTTTTCAAATTATAGTAATGTGAACTCCAAAACGCCTGATAATAGATAGTCAAGTTACTTGCAGGAGTAGAATGGCGTGACGTAACGTACTGAGGCACTTGTCACTTCCAGGTTTACATGAACAAGAGTAAAATGCGAAGTGATTATCTATTTTCTAACAACTCTCATGCTGTGGATTATAATAATTGAAGGGTTTGGTAGTTTACATATGAGCATCAGATCTGACATTTCATCGCCATGAAATAAGTAAGTGTATTGAATATTAATTGTAACATGTTATCATACTTCTATAAAAATCATTTTCTCCATGAATAGTAGAACGTTAAACCCTGTCAAGCTACAACTCTATTATCAGGAAACAGGTATTCAATACAGGCAGAAACTGAGACATACATGAAGATTAGCATTGGTCGTTTGTCTTATATTAGCTTGCATAGAAGTGGAAACCAAGGGAGAACATACTTTCTGAAGCATTCTTCTATTATTGCTTGAACTGGTTCGCTTGATTCCAGTTATAGATTTCTTCTTGTTTAAAGCTATAGAAACCATTCTTACTAGACACCTCATGGATTGAGCAGGCAATTCATAACAAAGAGCTGCTTGTTTGTCTGTTTTTTTGTTTGTTCTCTCTTTTTCCTTAGGCTAGGAAAAGGTTTAACTTGCAACAAGCAACAAATTGAATGGATAAATAAGTTGTAAGATAAACTTTATACACCATAAATTTGGGTAAATTAATTGCATAAAATTTTCCTGTTAGAATAGTAATTTTTAAACAGTCCAATGTAATTTTTAATTTACCTATAAAGATTCTTATAAGACGAATAACAAAACAAGCTTCTTTTTTCACATTGTATAATCATGTAAAGTTATTAGCTTAGTACTGTAATTCATAGTTTTTATAATTAATAGTCAATTCAAATCAGCAAAACAATTTAAGACAAATTTTCAATTAATTAAAAAATTTAACTAAGAAAAGGTTAAAATAACTATCAAATTGTAAGGATGTTGGATTTAAAATGTGAAATTCATATGAGAGTTTTTCTAAGAATAAGAAACACTAAAATTAAAAAGGTGCTAGAAATAAATTTGAAAATTGGAATTTTGTAATAAATTTAAAGGAGCAACTAAATGATCAAATCTTAATCAATTAAAGTGATATAAGAAACATTTTAAAGTTGCATGTACTTAAATTCAAATAAATCTAACTTTAATTCATTTGGAATTATCTAAGGAGGGAAGTTGTAATAAAGATATAATATCAATTTTTTCTTTTACACAAATTTTATTATGTCACTAAAAGTATTTTTCTCTTTGTATTCTAGCATTAAGTGATCTTAAGTTATAAAATTTAGAATTATCCACTATCCCTATAAATAGTTATGTAATATTTTATTTTAAGTAAGAGATGAAAAAATTATTACAATAATAATCTTCCTTCATTGTTTGTGTGAATGTGAAAGTGAAAGTGTTTGTGAGCTTATATTTTTCTTAGCAAAGCAATCAGGCCAATTATGACATTAAAATGAACCTATATGTCCTACCACTATCCACAATTTACCAAACTTAACTATAAGAATTGGATGA
The DNA here is from genome assembly GCA_025434765.2 of Erythroxylum kapplerianum. Classification (NCBI taxonomy): domain Eukaryota; kingdom Viridiplantae; phylum Streptophyta; class Magnoliopsida; order Malpighiales; family Erythroxylaceae; genus Erythroxylum; species Erythroxylum kapplerianum. The sequence continues at coordinate 66,133 of JANSVI020000764.1, read as the reverse complement.
CAAAAGCTATTATCAGTTCATAAGGAGTATGTGATGTAGTCAATGAAGGAAATAGGAAGCCTCGAGATGAGGCAAAAGAAGAAAGATTAAAGTGCACTTACTATCATCCATCAAGGTTTTAAAGAATAAATGTTCAAAAAGATAGCCAATTAGACCACATTAAAGAAGGCATGAGAAACTCTCCAAAATTCAATGATGAGAGTTCAAAATGTGAAGGTGTGACTTTAACTCCAAGGACTGAGTTTGAGATCCTCTTAATAAAGGATGTTGAGTTCATTTCAGACTACTTCATATGAGTTTGAGTGGCGAATCAAATATAAAAAAACTTGATGAAACCATCTAAGATGTTCAAGTTGCAGAGAAAGTCCTAAGATTTTTTAAACTTTATATTTATTTATGTTGTAATAGCTATTAAAGAATCTAGAGATACAAGAAGTATGATTTTTGATAAGCAAATTGGATCTTTACTAGTTCATTAACAATGAGTGAATCACGACAGGAAGGATTCAACGAAACAAATGCCTTACTAACAAAATTGTCCTTTAAAATTAGAAAATAGTTACAAGGAGCAAAGTGAAAAAAGACAATTTATATATAAAAGTGGACACGGTTGTGGACAAGGCCATTGACACATGCATGGAGCCAAGGGAGAGGAGAGGTGAACAAGACTCTTCTGGTGAGAAAAGTGAAAATGGACCTCGACATCCTTAACATGGTCAAGGAGGAGAAGGAAGAGAAAGAGACAATTTTTACAAAAATAATACAATAAAAAATGATAAAGATCCAGTTGAATGTC
>JANSVI020000763.1:434626-445636 GCA_025434765.2 Erythroxylum kapplerianum | reverse complement strand
GGCACCAGTGTTAGGAAGCCATTCGGTGAGAGTATTAGGGGTGAAGGTAAAGGAATTGGAGGTGTCTTGGATATTTATGGCAGTAAAGGCAGTGGACATGTGTTTATGGTCAAGTGGAGGGCGGAGAAGACGATTTCGAGATTCTAAGTATCTGTATCGATAATGGGCTGCAATATGGCCTCATTTCTAGAAAATTTGACATTGGGTTGGGGGTTTAGAGGAGGGATTGGGCCTGGAAGAATGATAATTGGGCTGGGGATTAATGGAGTAGGCTTGTGGGCTGGTGTTATAAGGTGTTGTGGACTGAAAGGCAGGGGCCTGATCTATTGGGCCAGAGGAAAAATGTCAGGGCCTAGGTGAAGAGTAAATGGGCGTCGACCCGTGGGTGGAGGAGAAAGCATGGCCTTTAGGGTTAAACCGACGCCCTCCTCCTCTGCTTCGACTGTCCCCATACGCATGGAGAGATGGAGAAAAGCGATGGCTATCAACAGTCGTTGTGAGGGTCGTGTCTGGTGAGGGAGCTGAGTGAAAAGATAACAAACATTGCTCGTGGATAAGGAGCTTTGCCTTGAGTTCACCAAAGGAGAGGCTGGACTCACGATGCTTCACTGCTGTAATGAAAGATTCAAAATCTGCAGATAAACCATTCAAGGTAAAAAGGATAAGGTCATAATAAGGTATTTTATCACCTATAGCTTCTAATTCATCTGTCGTAGTCAAGATTGTGGCAAGATATTCGGTAATAGATTTTTGTCCTTTTTGAATAGTGTGCAGTTGTCGTCAGAGCAGAAAGCGTTGGGAGCTCGATTTTTGCATGAAATTTTGCTCGAGATTAATCCAAAGGTCATGGGTTGTGGTACATCCGATGGCAAGGTGGGCAATGGAGGTGGAAAGTGAGGCGGTGAGGAAGCAGTAGACTAATCTATCAAATTTTTGCCATTTGAGATGTTTCGAAGGCTCAGTATCGGAAGTGATGGACGGCGGTGTGATTGATCCATCAACATAGCCAATGAGATCAGAGGTAATAAGGATTGCATGAACTTGTTTATGCCAGATGAGGTAATTTGAATCATCCAATTTTGTGGTTAGAAAGTTGGTAATATGATTGAATGGTAATGTTAGGGAATTGAGATCTGTCATTGAAGTGTGTTTGAGATGGGCTAGGTCGGAAAAAAAAAAAAGATGGATGTTTTGTGTTTGTTGTTTCAGTGTAAAGAGTAGGGTGAGTTTTTGTGGTTGTTTTTGTTGTTTCTGTAGAGTAGGTGTTTGAGAAAATGACTATTGGCTTGAATGTGTAACTCGATAATAAGACTAGTGTAAGGTCTCTGATACCATGAAAGAATAGAAGAAAGTAATTGAAAGTATAATTATTTTTGTATTGCTTGCTTGATCATAAGTGACTTTACACTGTATTTATACATGTATATAATATCTAAAAAATAATGAAAATCACAAGATAAAATCAAATACATTTAAAGGGAAATCAAATATTTGTTGTTAGGATTGCATAAGGATATGCAAGTATCTGTATATGTTTATCACTTCTAGACCCTTAGCCTGTCTATTGAGTGTGTTTTTGGGTAAAAAATTAGTGTGTACATAAGTGAAGAACTCACTTATGCACCATTTGTCATTAAGTCGGCTACGATCGTGGCTTGCTTAATTGATAGTCATACACATTTTTTCATCCAATCTTTTATGCGTGTAACCCTTAAGTTTCCAGTTATTTTGATCACTTGAATTAACTCTTAATTCGAGCATATCATGAAGGGTTTCATGATGCCAATTTACTAGAATATAAGTAGATTAACACTCAAACTCTTCGATAGTTAATTATCTGACTTACGAATCTTTCCATAGTCAATTACCATGCAATTCATCCCTTTACCATCTTATACCCCACTTGGTTCGGAGTATGGGCTATGTGTCATCTCCCACTAGACTAACTATATCAAACCTAGTCCAAGCAATGTTAGTTCTTGTCCTGGGGATCTTATTACTCTATGTTTCATAGAAGACTCTTTTCATGACATATAATTGCTCTGGCCAGAGACTCCCGAGTGATGACCTCAACAAGAGATTGTGGGTATCGCCTCCTTCAATCAGGAGTGGTGAATCCTTTATTGGCTACCCAATTTTTTTCAAATACCAATAGTTATACGTAATCACCACTCTGTGAGCGAACTTGTTTTAAGGCAAATGGAATGATGTCAAAGCACATGATCAATATCTAAGATGTCCTTGAGTACCTCAAATCTAAGAATATTTGTATCATTCTTATGATAAGATTGATCACTAACATTTAATAGATCATCCATATGATAATCTCATAGTGAGTAATCCGATGTACTTACTACTCTTAGTAAGCATCCACATGTTAACTCTAAACATCTCATGCTTACAGTTTATGAGATTTACTACTTGATCAAATCAAACAGTATAAAATGTGATAGTCTATACGAATTAACAATGCCCTATCTCATTAATCCTATAACTAGGGATACTTTAGATACTAACATAATTACACATAATAGGAATCTCATTATCATGATTTCATTCATGCTATGTTTTGTATCATGGACTTCAATAATTCAATTTAAGAATGACATCAATTCATAAATAAATGAATATCAAATTAATGAAATTTGTCTTTCACTTTATTAATCAAAATAAAGTTTATACAAAAATGCTCAAAGTGATTACCTTTATAGTACTACTCTAACATTATTATGAATAACTGAAAGTAATATCAAAAATAAGAAAATAAAAATATAAAAGTTTATATAATTCAATTAATTTATAGATTTACATTTAAATGTAAAAAGATAATTTTTTAATTATTGTAAGAAAGACGATAAAAGGAGAAATATGACAACTATAACCTTACATAACCTCTAAAAAAGTTTTCCCTTAAATCTTCTAAGGTCTTAACTTATAAATCCCTTATCAAATTATTTGTAAATTAAGGTTATTGATAAAATATCTAGTTACAGTGGAACTTTGATATTAAAAATCGTTTAAATTCACTAGTATTATATTTTCACAAAAGTTTAAGGTCACTGAAACTTTATTTTCAAAACATATGGTGACATTGAAACTCTATTTCATTATATTCTAAGGTTACTGAAATTTAATTTTACCAAAATTCAAGCTATATCTCACAATCCTCCTGCTTGACTTAAATTCTTCAATATTTAACTAAGAAATAGTCCCTCTCATACAAGTTTTGAAAGGCTTTAATTTGAGAAAAATTTATCATGCATTTTGATATCAATATTCTAATAATTTTAGCATGCATTTTTATTTGCACTAAACTATTACTTTTGATAGTATGCTCCCTGACGTCATTCAATCAAACAGTATCATTTTATTCTTAAAAAGAATAGGATCAGTCCTTATGAAAAGTCTTATGATTAGATGTACTAGTATCTATCATCTATCATCTATCGATTTATAGAATCCAAATTACTCATTGTTAAAATTTCAGTTCCTCCTTCATCCTCTTTATTAGAACTCTCCTAATTACATCAAAATTTTATTTTTCATTTTTGTCTCGTTTTCATTCTTTTATTATGGATAGTCCCTTTTAAAGTTTCCTTTACAGTTAAACTATCAAACAAATCTAACCATTGTTCTAGATTGTGACTTCGGGTTTTAGTACCCATTTCCCTGTTCCTTCCTCTTCTAACAACCAGACCCACATCTAATCCACCTTCTATATATGCCAGAGACCTTTTATTATGCCAAAGACCTTTTCCTTTATTCCTTAAACTATAGGGCATTCTTCACATCATTAACAGAAAATATCTCTTTATCATACATGATGCTATTAACAAAATTCTCATATAAGTTAGGCAAAATCCTCAATTTTAACAGCAACACTTTGTATATTCAAGATAATCCGATTAAAATTATTAGTGTGATCTTTCTCCTATATACTTTTTATCATCTTCAAGTTATACAACAACTTTTGATATAAAAGAATACTCAGTTTGAATTCATTTTGATAATAAAATGGAAATTTTTCCATCAACAATCTCTCTCATGACCTTGTCGCCCAAACTTAATAGTATTGTGATGTGCACCTTAGAAAAATTCCTTTCCTTTTTTGAAACGCTCAAATTCTCTTACATGTTTTTTTCTTCTTCGAACACTGCTACAAGTTCTAGTTAATTAAATAAGAACTGCCATCATATTTACCAGCTATAGAGTGAAATCATTTGAGACATTGAATTTCTTAATATCAAACATGTGAAGAGACATCTTAATAGTAAAACCTTATCTTTGATACCAATTATTACGGTATTAATTATTCTTATACCATTTATTATGAAAAAACATAAACAAAATAAGAGAAATAAGGAAATAAAAACATACAAGAATTTACGTAATTCAGTTAATCTATGTGACCTACGTTCACAGACATATAGTCTGATAACTAAATTCTTACAAGTTCCCAATGTAGGGATTTTAATCCCTTTAAAATCCTAGATCGATTCATATCAAATCATCAAGAAAATAAATAAAGCGGAAGCATACCTGAATCCATTATGAAATCTGCACTGAAATTTTGCGGTTTTGTCTTCCAAATTAGAACGTAGCCCTTTTTAGAGTTTTCCGTAACTCTCTGTTTTCTCTCTGATGATGGAATTTCAGACAAGAATTTAGGTTACATTTAATTTGGGGACCATAACCATTTATATTAGGGTAAAACCCTAATTTAATTTCTAGTTTGGCCCATCATAAAACTAGAAATTATAAGCCCGGTCTCTACACATATAGAGCCCACACTTAAAATAGATGCAAGAAGCCTAAATACTATAAACATATTAGACCACTTTAATTAATTGGGCTCAACTTTATATGATAGCCTTTATATACAATTATACACATATAAGCCCACATGTTTGATTAAAAATCCTTACACCCAAAGGTTCTCTCGCAATCTTAACTTATAAAACTCCTATCGAAATACTTATAGACTAGAGTTACCACAAAAGCCTAAGATTATTGATATTCTATTTTCACATAAGTTTGAGGTAAAAAGCCTAAGGTCATTGAAATTTTATTTTACTAGAATGCAATATATATCTCACAATTATATTGAATAATTTTTATAAATATGTAGAAAATGAAATTACTCTATTTTGTAAAGATTATAATTTTCAAATATAGTAATTCAAAATTGTGATAACAATTTATTCAAAAAATCTTAATTTTATAGTAATTATTTAGTGGATTAATAATTATACTTTAACTTATTATTAATAGTTAATTATATTAACTTGATAATATTGGCATTAGTGAGTTAGATTAGTAATAATACTATTGTTAATATTTTATTTTAGTTAGATAGTAATTAATTTTAAAATATTAAGTTGCAAACACATAGTCAGTTAGCCTTATATTCTTAAAAACCCATATTTTATATCTCCTTTCGTTGAACTTTCAATCTTTTTTAACATGAATCAAAATTACTATTTTTCAACAGTAAACGCTAGCGTAATTCGTGAAAGTAACACGTCTTCGCATAAAGTCATCAATTTCATTAATTAGGTTTGTATTTGTATTTTTATTCAGTTAATCTATTTGATTAGATTTTATTTCTATTACATATCTTACAAATTTGTCACTGCCTAATTGTAAATTGCTGAGCAAAACTTTCTTCAATAGATTTTAATATGAAATTATATTTATTTACGAGAAATACATGTGCTTTCTTTTATTGCAAGGAAACTGATTAGACCGAAAGACTTGAGCTATTTCTTATCGACCTGTCTTCAAATTTTAGCAAATGGGTTTCTCTTCTTAAAAAACAAAAAAAAAATATATATCTACACTACAATGTGTATGATCAAACTACTGTCTAGTCTTGCTATTCTAAAGAAAATGGCCTAAGTATAACAACATAAACATTAAACGATAAAACCAAAGAACTTTATTGTTACTAATTATATGATCACGAACAGTGCCAGTAGTACATAAAATATAGTATTCTTGGAGCGTGAAAACTCACACATCCATGATTCGTGGTTACAAGAGAAGCTGCCATAGTGTGGCCACTATATGCATAACAGCCCTAAACCAGTTTTATTCCTTCCTTAGTACACTGATGAGTTTATATAGTGAGGTGGATCTTTCAGGAACTCAAAGGTTGACACACAGGTTCACACCGAGATCGATCTCACACAAAGCTAGGACTTTAAGAACGATATCGACGTTTATTAACCCCCTCAGGCAGCGACACGTGGTGGTGGGGCTAGCAGCAGCCAGATTTCTCACCTGCTGGCAACAAATTGAGGATGGCTGTGGCGGCGGGGCCTGAGGAGTAGAGGGTGTAAAATAAAGAGAAGAGAGAAGAGTTTGAAGAATTTTTGTATATCAGTATTTGATAAAGGCAGAGAGCATCTGCTTATATACAGTCCTATTTTCCTTGTATACAAGCATGTAATAAGGCCTAAATGAAAGGTAATTAACAAGCCTAAAATCAAGTCTATAATACAGCTAACGTTCAAAATAATAAATGAGAGTTTTTAGTACATTCCATATATATCAGATATTCATATCAGTAACTGATATTCATATCAGTAACAGCCCCCCTCAAGCGAAGCAGCGGATTTCCGTAGGCGAAGCTTGCGCAAATGAGATGAAAAAAGAATATGTCCCAACGGTTTTGTCAATATATCTGCAATTTGATCCGAGCTTTTTGTGAACCGAATTTGAACAGTGCCATGGCGTATTTGATCCCTAATAAAATGGTAATCTATCTCGACATGTTTTGTTCGAGCATGGAATACCGGATTCGAAGTGAGGTAAATGGCACTCACATTATCACACCACAAGGTAGCAGGTTGCAAAGGAAGGTAGCCAATTTCTCGAAGTAGTGTACGTAACCACATAAGTTCGGCGGTAGCATTTGCCAACGCTTTATATTCACTCTCCGTACTGGATCTAGCAACAGTGGGTTGTTTCTTACTAGACCAAGATATGAGATTCCCACCAAAATACACTAAATACCCACCAGTGGAACGACGATCATCAGGACAGCCCGCCCAGTCACTATCTGAATAGCACTGAATTGAGAGAGCAGCGGATGGACGAAGCCAAAGACCACTATTGGAAGTGCCCTGTAAATAACGCAGCAACCGTTTACAAGCCTGCCAATGGATGTCAGTTGCACAATGTAAAAACTGAGCCAACTTGTTGACAGCGAATGCAATATCCGGCCTTGTGAGAGTGAGATACTGAAGTGCCCCAACCACTTGGCGATACTCTTTAGACGAAGGCAACACCTCTCCCATAGATCTGCTCAAATTTGGAGTAGTAGCCATCGGTGTGTGACAAGGTTTAGAATCTAACATGTGTGTCGCTTGAAGTATTTCAGCAATATATTTACTTTGAGAAAGAAGGTAGCCATCAGTCAGCCGTGTTATTTCAATACCAAGGAAGTAATGGATGTCGCCAAGGTCACGAACAGGGAAGGTAGCAGCCAACTGGGCAACAAACCACTCAATGAGATAAGAATCTGAACCTGTAACAAGAATATCGTCAACATAAACAAGGACAAATAACTTGTGAGATCCGTTAGTATACACAAATAATGAATGATCAGCCTCAGTTTGCTGAAATTGAATAGATTTCATAAAAGTTTTGAGTCTCTCAAACCAGGCACGTGGAGCTTGCTTAAGGCCATAAAGCGATTTCTGAAGTTTACAAACATGATTAGGCTGCCTTTGATCAACAAAACCTTTCGGCTGCTCCATGTATAAATCTGTATCCAAGAAACCATGGAGAAAGGCATTTGATATATCTAACTGTCGTGTCTCCCAGTGATGCGAAATTGCAATAGACAAGATGAGACGGACGGTGGTGAATTTAACAACTGGGGAAAAGGTCTCTTGATAATCGATGCCTGTTTGTTGTGTAAATCCCTTTGCTACAAGACGAGCTTTGTAGCGTTCAATGGTTCCATTGGAATGCCTCTTAACACGGTAGATCCATTTGTTTTGAATGATGTTAACATTAGGGGGTCGGGGAACCAACACCCAAGTCCGATTTTGGAGTAAAGCTGAAATTTCTTGCTGCATAGCATCTTTCCATTCCTGAAATTTATTAGCTTGAATAAATGTTTTTGGTTCCTGGGTAGGTGACGTGGTGGCAGCAAAGACATGTTTACGTGGTGGGTTAGGCCGAAGTTTCATGGAGTGGGTACGGGTTAAGGTAGGAGCGGTCTGAGGCGGATTAAGTGTGTCGGGAGGAGGAGGTTGTGAGTGATTGGGTATTGGGATAGGTGGTCGAAGATGTGGTTCAGGTCTGACATCATTTGGATAGGAAGAGAGATCAACTGTTAGTTGTAAGTCAGTGGATGATGGAGATAAGGAATGATGGGATGAGGAGTTGGTAGGAGATAAATTAGTTTTAGTTGGAGAGGATTGTGGTGAAGAAGAACTTTGCATAGGTGTGTTGGATTTGGAGGGTGATGGAGAAGGTGTAGAAGTTGAAGAAAAAGAAGTACCTGATGAAGGACCATGTGAGGCCGGCAGTGTACAAGTGACAGTGAGCCAAGTGGGATCCGCTTGTGGCTCCAGAGAAGAAGTGGTAGGCCGATTGGCATAAGGAAACGTTTGAGTGTGAAATCGAACATGTTTGGCTAAGTAGACACGCCCTGTTTTAGAATCTAGACACCGATAAGCTGAATGAAAGGGACTTTGTCCTAAGTAAACACATTCTGTAGTCCGAAAATTAAATTTATGATTATTATAAGGACGAAGTAGTGGAAAAACACTGCAACCAAAAGGATGAATAGATAAATAATTTGGATCTTTAGAAAATAATTTGAAAAAAGGTGAAATTTTATGTAAAACATCAGATGGTAAGATATTGATAATCATGGCACTTTGTTCAAGAGCGTAGTTCCAATATTTCAAAGGTAAGTGAGCATGAGCTAAAAGGGTTAAGCCAGTATCAACCAAGTGCCGAATTTTCCTTTCGGCGGTACCATTTTGCTCATGTGTGTATGGGCAGGCAATTCTATGATTAATGCCATTTTTTCGAAAATATTGGTGTAAACGTTGATATTCGCCACCCCAATCCGAGTGGAAAGCAAGAATATTTTTACCAAATTGACGTTTGATAAGCTGTTCAAATTGCAAAAAAATGTCAAAAAGTTCGCTTTTGACTTTCATAAAATATATCCAAGTAAATCGCGTAAAATCATCAACAAAGATGACAAAGTAACGATGACCCATACTGGATTGGACAGGAGCAGGACCCCAGACATCAGAAAAAATAATATCAAATGGCTTTGAACTTGTATGTTCTTTAGAAGCTAATGAAACACGAGATAACTTACCTAAATGACAACTAGAACAAGGAGTTAACGAAGAATCCGAAACAGAAATTTTATTTTGTTTTAACAAAGCAGATAACTTAGAAATGTTTGAATGACCTAGACGCCTATGCCAATCGTCCATTGAAGGAGCCACAGTTGCCTGATGAGCTGTTGGACGAAGATTTGTCAACTTGTAAACGCCATCCTCACTGGGGCCTTGCATCAGAATCCTCTTGGTGCACTGGTCCTTGATCACAAAATAGTGTGGCCAAAATTCAAAGAAAACAGAATTGTCAGAGGTAAATTTTTGGACAGATAACAAATTTTTGGTAATATCAGGAACACATAAAACATTATTCAATTTAAGAGTGCAATTAGGAGAAGAAAGATAACTAGTACCAAGATGAGAGATTTTCAGACCTTGACCATTACCCACATAAAGTTGATCAGTACCAGTGTATTCATTTATGGCAGTCATAGTTTGAGAGTCAGTAGCAACATGATAATTAGCCGCTGTATCAGGGAACCAGGAGACTTGTGCAGCAGTGGGAGATTGTGTGTGAGCCATGTGTACTGTGGGAGATTGATTGCGAGCCACATTAGGACGATAAGGAGGGCGAGGAGCATATGAGGAATGAGCAGAAGTGTTGCTCCCATTATTGTCACGATTGTAACGTCGACGACATGTCAAGGCTGAATGATTCGGCTTTCCACATATTTGACAAGTGACACGACGATTGAAATTGCCTTGATTTGTAAAAGGAGCAGAGGACCGTGGTCTAGAAGTAGGAGTGGGAAGAAGAGGTGTATTAGATGTTGGAGTGGGAAGAAGAGGTGCATTACTCGTCAAACTTAGATTTGCCATAGGTTGATGAAGATTTTTGAGAAGAAGTTCATGGGCAACCAAATGACCATGGAGCTCATAAAAGGAGACTGGCTCTGGGCGAAGATTGAGATTGGTAATGATGGCATGAAATTCAAAACCAAGATTTCTATATATGATAGCATTGAATTCAGCAGTAGAAAGAGGACGACCAGCAGCGCTAAGTTGATCGGCTAAGGATTTAGCCTTTTGGAGATAGGCTGAAACAGAGAGGTCATTTTTGCGGAGTTCTTGAAGTTCGATATGCAATTGGAGTTGACGATTCATGGAAATTGCACCAAAGGCATTGGATAGAGCCTGCCAGACCTCAAAAGAAGAATTAAGGCCAATGACGAGGGGGTACACCTCCTCAGTTAAGGATGCCAGTAGCCAAGATTGAAGGAGCTGGTCTTTTTTGAACCATTCCACAAATTCTGGATTTGGTTTTGGAGTGGGATTTGTATCTGAGGTAGGGATGGTTTTAGAAGGTGATGGTGTTGTTCCATCAATGAAACCGTGCAAATCTTGAAAGTTTAAGATAGGGCCAAATTGAGTTTTCCACGCAAGATAGTTAGTGGAATTTAATTTAATGGAGAAGGAAGAAGAAGAATTGATGGACGTATTAGAGGGGAAGGAAGACGATGAAGAGTGAGGAACAAAAGCCATATTGGATCAAAGCTCTGATACCATGTAAAATAAAGAGAAGAGAGAAGAGTTTGAAGAATTTTTGTATATCAGTGTTTGATAAAGGCAGAGAGCATCTGCTTATATACAGTCCTATTTTCCTTGTATACAAGCATGTAATAAGGCCTAAATG
>JANSVI020000760.1:232313-243243 GCA_025434765.2 Erythroxylum kapplerianum | reverse complement strand
TACATTCAATTGGCTATATAATGGCTGTGTAAACAAAAAGTTCCAAGCTTGTTTGAACACTTATGTTTGTTAACAAAAACTCCCCAACTGAATTGCACCTATTCAGAACAGGATCATTCCTTGTGTTGTTGCATTTTTATTTTGTCTTCTCTTCTCTGCTCTCCTAATGGTGAAACTTTTAATGTGAGCATTCTGATATTTTATCAACCTGCTTAAACCAGGGTAGTTCGCAGACTTCTGATCTAGCTACCTCAGGCACCGGGACTCCGGAAACCATCTTGACAGCAATGCGTGTTTCAGCTTTATAATGAAAGAAAACAATCCATAGCAGGGGATATGCATTACAGCCACAGCGAAGTACCTTCAAGTTCACAGATTCATGAAGGAAAAGCGTCACTATTTGTTTGCTTACAGCGTTAGTATTCTTCTATGCCTAACAAAACAGCACTACAGCTACCATGTTAGGTTCTTAGTGCAACTTGAAACAAGGCTGAAGATATCATGGGATAACTCAGTTTTAAACAAGGCTGAAGATATCATGGGATAACTCCATTAGTTTTAAGTAAAATCAGGAGGAGAATTGTACTTTGAGCTAGTGTTTAAGAGTATACCATAAAGGAGAAAATGGAGATGATAAGTCGAGGAATGGATAAGGCCACCTGTTTAGGAAGCAACAAACGTGTCTTTTAACAAATTAACCAGGAAACATAATTCATGTTGGAAAGTGAAAGGAGATGAAGTTTACCAAATTTTGACACAAGCGTGGACTACCCACTGGAATATCACATATACTATTGTCCACATAAAGAAGTATGCAATCCGAAACCAAGGAAACGGCTGAAAATTTTCGACTTCAAATTAGAAAGAGAGTAATAACATGAGTTGTGCATGCGACTGAAGAGAAAGGAACGTACCAAGCAATTGAAAGCAGTGTCAGCAAGGAGGAAAATAGCATTCATCGTATGCATACCAATAACCAACTGTCACAATAGAATGAGGGAAATACTTAGTTACCGAGTTGTAAGTTAATTTTACACTTTTTTTTTTTTAGTCTAGTATTGGATATGTGCATAAGTATGCCATTCTCCATTTCTTTCTGGTATAGGTGATTGATTACAAAAGTTTTCCAGTTGACAGAGACTTGTTTTGCTGCCAATTTGGTCCAGGAACACTTGGAGAGGTAAATTAAGCATACTTACAACGTTTAGGTGGTAATCTTTGATCGCAAGAAACGGAAGAAGTATAAACCAGAAGACACAATCTGTGAGCATGACAGTCCCTGCATTTATCTGTTTAAAAAAATACAGAAATTCAACTTATCACTAATAATCACCTCCTGAACAACAGTGGAACAGAAATTGGCAATTCTAAGACAAGCCCCATCCTCTCTACGCTATTAGCTTTCTAAGGTTTATCCAATTCTAAACCATTAAGATCAAGACATATGTAGAGCTCCTTTTCAGATGATCCAAGAATAGATAATTCGAAATAACCAGGCTTTTCAATCTGTAAAGAAAATAAAGACTGAACTACTTTCGCCGATGCCACATTCACAGTCTTTATTTTCCAATGGCCAAATCGGTTGAGAGGTAAAGTCGCAGAGATTCACAAAACGAGATCCCTGCTCTAACTTAGAAGCGTTATCAGATAAATTACCTGGAAAATTACGTGAAACAGATGAGCCCAGTTGCCTGCAGGTTGGCGAACATCTAGACCTTCAATAACGGAGTTCAAGTTTTTCCTTGCCATGGAAAGATTACAACTTTCACCACTCCCAGGACTAAAGTTCATTCCTTGCTCTGTATCAACGTCTACGTGATCTACCTTGTCACCCCCAACTCTTTTGTGATACTGATAGCAGCCATGCATGGAGAGTATTGATCCAAGCTACATTCAAAACGAGCAAAATTAAAATAATAACAAATAGAGAAGAGCTAAATTTTAAGCACACACACACAAAAACTCAAAGAGAAGGGTTTTCAAGACATGATACTTGCCCCAAAATAGATGGTAACAGAAGCGACTGTCCACCTGTTCCAGACCAAGAAATAGGAATGTCAAGTAACCTAGCCCAGTAATTGCGGAAAGTCCATAATTTAAAAGATCAATAGGCTTCCTACTCCTTTTTGTGATTGATTTAACAAATCATATCTTCAACTTTCGATTAAAGTCATTTCTAGAATTCTGTATGAGAGCATCCATTCAGCAAACTTTACCAGAAGTGCATCACTGCTTGAAATTCATCTATCAGCATTTTGCAAAACTTGAGAAGGGAGAAGAAGAAAAGCTTACTGGGTGTAGTAGTAAAAGATGCTGCCTCCATTCACAAAAACAGCAACGATGAGCAGCACCAAAAGCACAATGAAAGCAAAACATCTAAACAACAGCAACCAAGCAGGGTGAATTCCTTTAAGGCATGGCCTCCAAGTTTCATCATCATACAAAAATGAACCTGTTTCTTGCTTGGTCTCTCCACCACTGTCACATTCCTTTCTGGAACAATTTTCTTTTTTCCGTATAAGAATCAATGAAATAGTCATCAAGAATAAAACCCACATGACACAAAGGAAGAATCTCCAGTTCATCCAGTAACTAGCTATGGTTGTATCGGCAGTCATGACTGGATGCCAACTATCTTTGGAGGATCCTGTTATAAGACTCATCCTGTCACTATCCACTTCTCTGATTTTCACTTGATAAACAGGGATCAACAGAGTGGCGAGAACGGTGCTTAAAATAGAATACACTTCAAAGAACCAGATGCTAATTACAAACACATTGCGAATTATTTCTTAAGGAGTAAAAATCAAGTTATTGCACAAGGAGAATCACAAATAAATGAGAGGAAAGAATGAATGAACAAAGAATAAACAACAATGAAAGGTCAAGCAAGTGAAATTTTAGAAAATTAGACATAAAAATGTGAGGAGTTATATCCATATGTTTGGTTAATTATCCCTAACAGAAACAGTATTGCTGTTATTCCATGAACAAGCAGAGAAAGATCAAAGCTGAATCTACGGATACTTAAATGCCAGATTTTTGAAATCTTAAGTGGCCATACAGAACCTATATGTGTCATCATATTAGAAGCTTAAGAAGAATACATCCTAGTTGATAGGTGCTTATATACACCATTTCAGCACCACAACAACCGGGGAGCAATTGTCCCAATGGGAATTCAAATTATATATATAAAAAAACCATGTTGGTTTTGAATCAACAAATTCTCCAAAGTAATCAGAGATTCCAAACTTAGGTGGTTTCTCTGCAGAAGGATGACATGCAACTTCATTGTATAAAAGTAATAACCAATAACACAAAAGAAGCAGCTAAATTATAAGGAAAGGAAAGATTGATGCTTACAATGGAAAGCAGGACAATATGATGGTGAGGCAAGAGCCTAAAGAAGAGGAGATGCTTTGCTTCTATGCTTTGGAGAGAAAACTAAACTAGAAGGAACAAAAAGAAAAGAAAAGAAAAGAGGGCTCAAGGATAGATTTAGAAGAGAGAAGGTTCTCTGCTTTGAGCATAAGCTTCTGCTTTTTTTGCACTTGTGATCTTAAGAAAATCTTTGAAAAAGAGCCTCCATATCCTATTCAAAACTCTTAATCCCATCATATCCATGCAAATATTTAAACAACAAAAGAGAAAACATCTTTTAAGACATCCAAGTTCCTGTCACCTTTTCTTGGATTACCACCCTTTGTTTACCCTTTTTCTTGGTTCTCTATCTTACAATAAATTTCATGTCCACATTTGAAGAGAGAGGTGAGATATGAAGATGGTGTTTGACTGTAACACATGAGGATATTGTGCTGGGAATGCTTGGAAGAAGATGACTGGAGCAAGAAATGGTTTTTATATTGAAGGAAAAGCAGCGGCATTGTTTTTCTGCACTGTAGTTCCATTATTGCAGATGGACATCAATCGGCTTTCTCTGGCCAATGATTTGAGTGTCATTTGATTACGGCGCATTACATGATTCAATCAAAATTACTGAAAATAAGTAGTAAAATCATAATCATACCCAAAAGCATATGAGGAATGATGACTTTTGTTAGCTTTTAGATTTCTGTTAAATATGTGAATCACGATGGATGGTGGGGCCGTTAGTTTGACCATCTTGACTACGCCTTGTTTCAAACCTGATTGGCACACGTGTCGCGGTTGAATGGGCCCACAATATAATATGGTTATAAGACCCCACTTTTCATGACTTTTCTTTATTTTATTTTATTTTATTTACGAGATAATAACAACATTTACCTTTAACGATAAAGCAAGAAATACGAACTTTTTCTTTTAGTAGCAAAGGAAAATGCAAATTATGACTTAATAACATCACATTATCTTAACTAACACAAACTGGATATTTTCACCTGTATATAATGTTGGATAAAAGGCTTATGTTGATGGCATATATTGTAATTTTTTTATTTAGTCTTATCTTTTATTTTATATATGTTTATCTAGCTATCTTTAAAGTTGTATATTAAGAGGTATTTCCTCTTGGGCTTGTTTTTCTATTTTTTATTTTTTGTTTTTGTTTTCAAATTTAGTAAAAAAGTTTTGTTTATTTGAGTTTTTTATTTTTTCAGTTTTCAAAATTTATAAAAATCACAAATGTGGTTTTTGTTTTTCAATTAAATATATATTATTTAATTATGTGATATATCATTTATTAATAAGAATTAAAAATAATTTAATTTAATATTATGTATTTAATTAATTTAAATTAATTATTAATAAAATTATGAATCACTTAATATATAAGAGATTAAAATAAATGTAATTAATTAAAAATAATTTATCATTAAGTTTTATCTAATATGTAATTATCATCAATAATAAAAATATAACTACATTGATATTAATAACTAAACAAGTTTTTGTTTTTATTTAAAAGAAAAATATAAATTAAAAATACAAAATAAAAACTAATAACTACAACAACAACAAAAAAAAGAGTTGAATCAATCGACCCCTTAACTAATAATACACAACAAAACAATACCATCTCTTCACTTTGCTTAATTCTTCATGGTATCAAGCCCACATCTAATTTTTATTAAACAACTCTTTTTTTTATAGTCCAACCTCAATTCCAACACTCCGCCCACATATCAATTTAGATTTAACTAAACACAACCATCACACCTCATATTTAGTAACATACCTATTCAAAAACACACCAACAACTTTTACACAAATTAGAACATTATCATAATCAACTTAGAGCGAGAAGAATTTCCCTATGACACATGTGCCAGAAATCAATCTACCTATATTACCATTCAACCAAATCACAAATTTTATGACCGCACCGTTAGGTTTTACAAACTACTTAGTATAGAAACCAAATTAAAGTTATAATTATTGGACTCCTTTGGAAAACGCTTGATAAGCTGTTTTTCAAGTAGTTGACCAATTTTTAGAGGTTTGACTATATTAAAAAGCTAATTTGTTGTTTGATTATGAGCTGGTTGAATTGGCTGATTCAACCCAACCAGCTATTTTATGAAAAACTCTAGAATAGGAGCTTTTGGACCAAACAACTAAATTATCTACTTAGTAATGACCATTTTGCCCTCAGTTTACAAGTGTTGTTCAATTTACTGCAGAACGTGACACTAGGGATGGATTATTATAGTGTACATACTCATTTATGTTATTTTAAACTTATAAGTTGCACTTGTAAATAATGATAGCATTATTATAGTATTAGTAATATATTCAAAAGTCTTTATCTTTTATCATAAAAATAATATTTTTAAAAACCTTAAAACTCACAATAAAAGAGATAAATAATCTACATAACAATTTTTTTTCTCTTCACCTATCACGTGTGAAGTTTTTTCCACCTTTGCTCGCTGCAAGTTCTAACTTCTAAAGCTTCTCACAGAATTCCTAATAATTAAGAATAGATAGGTAATAAAATACCAAAACCAAACATACCATTAGAGTTATAAACTTAATTTTTGTAGAATTAAATATTTAAAATCTAAATTCTTATAAGAATATTCATCGAAATACTAAAATATATAATATTCATATCCTTATAATTTTTTTTAAAATCATGTCCTCATAAGTTATTTTACACATATATAGTTAATACTAAATAGCTAATTTTACCAAACATCTCTAACAAACAACTAATGCAATCCACTGGTCAAATCAGCTAATAGAATCAGCTATCAACTAATAACTAACAACTAATAGAATCAACTAATAGCTAAATGCAATCAGCTGATTGCCAAAAAGGGTCATTACCTCAAACCATTAATGACATAGTTTTATCTTCGCGAGAAGCAGAACCTAACTCACATGATTACATCAAATGTAAGAATCATGACCAACTACTTTACTGTTTTCTCACCGGCCTTATCTCCAACTCAACCACCAAACTTGCCCTCGACCACAACATGACTCGACATCTGAGTTAGACTTGAAGACCATTTTATGCTCCAATCTGCATCCTAATGTTTACTTCTCTGAAAAACTCCACACCCTAAAAAAAGGTTCCAACACCATCATCGAATACCTCAACAATGTCTCCACCACCATCGAAGAACTTGCCGCCATTAGAGACTCTACCTCGGATGACGATCTTGTTCTCTTCACCTTAAACAGATTACCTGTCGACTTAGAGTCCTTTATCATGACCATCGAACATCACCCCACCTACATCTCCTTCGAATAACTTCGAGCTAAACTATTACTCTATAAATATCGGCTACTTTCCTTCCATACACCACCTCCATCAAAAACTGCTTTCGCTACCTTCTCTAGTCCAAACTGCTCTGCTTATGGCTCGCATGGCAAAGATGGCCGGGGGCATGACGAGGGCGACACCATTGTCTCACCAAATCATGCCTGATAGCCCTAATGCCTCTAGTTTTTCTCTGTTAGTTGGTCCTTTTATTGGGCTATTTACTGGCCCCTCTCATTCCTCACCTTTTGGGCCCCCATTTTAATGATAACTCAAATAACCCTTCGATGCACACTCCAACCCACCATCCATCCTAAACTCAATTTTCTACTAATAACCCACCTTATCTTAAAGCCCAATTTTCATAATAATAAGTTACCTATCCAATGTCAAATTTACTGGAAATGAGGACACATTGTTGCTCACCGCTGTGTTTGGTATTTCGAATATTACAGTTGCTCCTTTGAATTTCGTAAAAATACAAATAATTTTAGCACAGCCTTTATTGCCATGAATATTCAATCTAATTATATTTTGACTCCCTTCAATCACAATACTATTACTTACTAGTTGCCAGATGCTGGTGTAACTGCTCACATGACTTCACATCCTGATTTCGTAGAATTCGTCACACCATATAAAAGATCCATTCAGGTCATTGTCAGTAATGGACAAACTTTTACTACTTCATCCACTATTACCTTAACCTTTCCCACTTTTTCCAATAATCTTCATCTTCTAGATATATTAATTGTTCTACACATTACTACTAATCTTTTATCTATTGCCAATTTTGTCAATGATAATTTTTGTGTAATTAAATTTAATCCATTTGCTTACATTGTGTAAGATTTCAAATCCAAGGTACCGCTTCTTGCAGGCCCCATTCATAACAATCTTTACCCAATAAAGATTCTAATGCATTTCACAAATCTGGTTGCTTTCACTGTTGCCTCTACTTCAATACATTTGTGACATCAACTCCTTGTTCATCCATGTCCCTCAATATTATCTAGATTAGGTCATGTTTTGCAATTTAAAAATATTCTCAATCTATATACTTCTTATCTTCAAAGCAAAAATGTTCATCCTTCATTTCCTTTATCTTCCTACACTTTTGTCAAACACTTACAATTAATTCACTGTGATATTTAGGGTCCTTCTCCATTCTGGTTATCATTATTTCATTATCTTTATGGATGATTTAGTCTCTTTACTTAGATTTT
Source organism: Erythroxylum kapplerianum (assembly GCA_025434765.2). Classification (NCBI taxonomy): domain Eukaryota; kingdom Viridiplantae; phylum Streptophyta; class Magnoliopsida; order Malpighiales; family Erythroxylaceae; genus Erythroxylum; species Erythroxylum kapplerianum. Next base: position 235,305 of record JANSVI020000760.1, on the reverse strand, counting down.
TCCTCTCACCTATAAAAATCATGCCTTGCTTCGTTTTTAATCCTTTAAAACCACCACTGAAAATCTATTTTTAACTACCATCTAAACCTTTCAATGTGATGGAGCTCCTAAACTCCTAAAGGTGCCTTTGCTCACTATCTTCTTTCCTATCGAAACATTCTTTGCATCTCTTATCCTTATAAACCCCAACAAAGTGGCCTTGATGAATTTAAAATTTGTCACATAACTAAAACCCATCTTACCTTTCTTCTTCATGCCTCTCTTCCCAAGTTTTTCTGGTATGAAGCATTCACCACTGCTATTTATCTTATCAGTCTCTTGTCACCACAAATCTCCTCATAAAGTGCTCTACTACACTAAACTTGACCTTAATCATCTTCGTGTTTTCAAATGTGTGTGTTTTCCTTATTTGGGATCCACATGTCTAGACAAACTTATACCAAAGTCTATCTAATGTGTTTTTTCTTGAAGATGTCTCCCAATATAAGGGTTATTGATGTTTTGATCTCATCAACTCCAAGCTTTATATCATGTCCACTTTATTGAGCATCTCTTTCCTTACAATAATTTACCTATGTCAACTTCCACCTCACCCTCCTCCTCTCCTATTTCTTTACCTTTACCTCTTCCCCCTCTACCGTAAACACTTCAAATCCTCCTCCTCATCTCATGATCACCCATACCCGAGATCACACACATACCCCTCGACACTTTTTTGATTATATCACTTATACTATCACCACCCTAAATACTCATTTTGATCCCACATCCTTTACTCAAGTTAAGAAATTTTCTAACTGGTGCGAAGCTATTCTTGAAGAGTTCAACACTCTACATCGCAATAACACATAGACTTTTTTTCTGCCTCCACCAAACACAAACATTGTCAACTGTAAATGAGTTTTTCGCATTAAACAAAATCTTGATGGCTCTCTTGAGTGCTACAACACTCGTCTTGTTACCAAAAGTTACCATCAAACCTCAGGAGTTGATTACACTACTACTTTACATCCTATTGACAAACCCACCACTATTTGAATCATTATTACCTTAGTTATGTCTTATAATTGACCTATTCGCCAATTTGATGTTAATAATGTCTTTCTTTATGGTTATTTACAAGAACTTGTTTACATGTCTCAACCTCCTGATTTTATAGATCCACACTATCCTCATTATCTTTGTAGACTCCATAAAGCCTTATAGGGTCTTAAACAAGCCCCTTGAACCTAGTTTCATCGCCTCATTCAAAAACTCCTTGAACTCCATTTTAAACCCTCAAAGGATGATACCTCTCTATTTATTCATAAAGCTAGCTCTCACAAAATGTTTCTCTTAGTTTATGTGGAAGATATCTTGGTAACCAATTCCTCACCCTACTTCATCACCACACTTATCTGTGAACTCAACTCGGCCTTTTCTATAAAAAGGCTTAGGTCTCCTTCATCGCTTTCTTGGTGTTGAAGTTCACACCATTTCTCAAGGTCTTTTTCTTACCCAAACCTAATACACTTAAGATCTCCTTCTTCGAACCGACTTTGATAAATCTAAACCTGTTCATACACCCATCACTTCATCTCTTCCCTTGTCGAAAAATTATAGTGTTCCTCTTTCTGATCCTCTTTTGCTCGATCAAGTACTGAATTTAAGTTCTACAATATTGCTCTTACTTTTGTAGAATTATGTTGGATACAGACCTTCTTGGTGATTTGAGTTTTGCCAATCTTTCTCCTACCCTCTAGTGTGAATCTCGATACTACTTTTTTAGCCTCATATATAATCTTTCATGCTTGTACCAAGCATATTGAAATTGACATTTATTTTATTTGTGATCTAGTCGTCAGCAAAGCTCTACCCATTCGTCACATTTTGTCCTTGCTCAGATCACTGATATTATGATCAAAGTCCTTTTCTCTTCAGCATTTTAACAACTTTGAGACACTCATCCTATCGTGAGGTTGAGGGGGGCTAATAACATCTTAGTTTCTTAACTAATGCCTACTGTATATTTTGCCATTATTTTCACATGTATATATAACTTTTGTTGTAATTTTTTATTTATTCTTGCTTTTTTTTATTTATATTTATCTAGTTATCCTCAAAGATTTGTAGTAACGGTTGTTCCCTCAGTTAATAATACACAATAAAACAATACCATTTCTTACCATTACTTAGTTCTTCATCACTCTTAAAGGTTAGGGTTAGGGATTTCATGATTTTAATAACTTGTAAATTTTGTCAAATATAGGTGTAATACAATAATATATTTAAGGAATTTGACAAAAACTTGGATACAAAGTGAAGATACTATTTAATTAAAAAAAGAAATTATGTTACATAACAAAACTCTTATGAGGTGTTTGGTTGACTGCAATCACCATTCCATTCCTAATATATTCTTGGTAAGAGGTTATTCTTTTGTTTGGTTGAATAAAATATACAGAATATATAATTCAAGGGTTTACTTATTCCTTGAATTTGAGGAATAAGTAAATTCATCATCCCCTATCTTTATTTATTCTAAGTGGGTTGGGAATAAAAATGAGGACTTGTTAGACAAAAATATTCTTAAAGAATTCACATAATTACTTAGTTATAATAATAAGAAGAAGAAGAAGAAGAAAAAGAAGAAGAAAAAGAAGCAAAAATAAAAATAAAAATAATTATCTTTGTTTTTAATGGTTGGATGATGTCTGAAACAGAATCATGAGTTGCCTATGTTTTTCAAAAAGGATAAATTACTATAGTTGTGAGAGAGAGAGAGCATACATACCTTGCATCTTGAAGCGGTGAAGTTTGAGGGATGCCATGAATGCAAATACTATAGTTAAGAGAGAGAGAGCATATTGTTAGAATTTAGAACATAAACGATAAAAAGAAGAGTGAACAGAGAAGATGAGAATAATGAGATAAAAGGAAATGATATTAACACACACACATCAATTAAATCATCAAAACAAGGCCTTATATAAGGCTTACGCACAGTGGACAA
>JANSVI020000758.1:30839-46580 GCA_025434765.2 Erythroxylum kapplerianum | reverse complement strand
CGTTTACATCTAGATACCACACGTGGCATGCGTTTTTTAATTAGATATCTTATAAGTATTACTTAACCTTCCCTTTCGTTTCAACGTTACTGTCACAAATTCTTAGTAGTTTCAATCTCTTCTCTGTTCATGTATGTAATAACTTCTGACAAAAACCTGTCCAAGGTGAAACTCCAAAACTTGAATCTTTTCGAAAACGCGTCCTGTTTTTGGCAACTCATAGTGGGATTTAAAACATGGGTCTCTCGTAAAGATACGTTCTTGTCTAAGTATTTGCACCATCTTTGCCTTTCCTTCAATGGAAATGACTTTTGCCTTTCAACCTTCCTAAATCATCTCCTGCCAAGGCTCTCTGTGCCTTTACCTTGTAACTCCAATTTAGAACTCAAACTGCAGCTTCATTTTAGCACTAAATTATAAGGTCCCTCCAATCAAATTAACCATTTCGATTTCACTACTTCAACACACCCCGACAATGAAGCGAGCCAAGTTGGAGTCATTAACGCCGCCGACTCGAGTCACGTTGATCCAGACTCTTATGGCTGTGCTTTTTGTCTACCTTCTCTTTATGGGCATTGAAGTGCCTCTGGTCTTCAGAACTGTCTATGGCTATAGGTCCCTGTCATTTGACGGCCAGCGGGGGCTGGTCGGAACTGACTTCCAAACCCGACGATATATCGACCACCTTCCGACGAGGAAAATGCGAGAAGAGATTGAAGCGTCAGGTGTGTTCTTTAATGAAACTATATTCGACAGTATCGACGAGTTCAGTCCACTGCATAAAGCTGCGAAACAGGCGTTGTTAGCTGGCAAAAAACTCTGGGCCGAAATGCAAAGCTCTAAGCTAACTGAAGTTAGTGAGAATAGCATTGACAAAATGATCGAGAAATGTCCCGATTCGATTGCTTTATCCGCGTTGGAGTTCTCAACCCGGAACAGGATCATGGAACTTCCATGCGGGTTGGCTCTAGGATCGCACATAACAGTGGTTGGAGAGCCGAAATGGGCACACCCAGAGAAAGACCCGAAAATTTCATTGTTGAAAGAAGGAGAAAGTGCGTTGATGGTTTCACAGTTCGTGATGGAGCTGCAGGGGCTTAAGACCGTTGATGGTGAGGACCCACCAAGGATTTTACACTTCAATCCTAGATTGAAGGGTGATTGGAGCGGTAAACCTGTGATAGAGCAGAACACTTGCTATAGAATGCAGTGGGGGAGTCCATTGAGATGCGAGGGGTGGGGCTCAAGAGCTAAAGAGGAAACTGGTGAGTTTGTTCTCATGTAGTTATCTGGGCTCTTTTGTTTGAGACTGATAAAGGTAATGCTGTTAAGATTGATTTAATTCAAGGTTGTGATCAATGTGATGAATGCAGTCTGACTTTGATTCATTTCTGGTGTAGTTCTCATTAATAAATCATTTATGTATTATGGTGTAACGAGGAATTTTGCTCAGGGCAGTTCTTTTTGTATTTAGTTTTTACGTTTTGGAAATAATTTACTTCTCCTTGTTGATTTGAGGGTGTCTTGTTCTCTCGCACATGGGAAAATAGTTTCCAATCTTCTGATGTTGTTATCCTTTCGTTTTCTGTTTTTCTGGAAGTTGATGGACAGGTGAAATGTGAAAAGTGGCTTCGTAAAGATACTAATAACGAGGAAGATTCTAAGCTTTCTTGGTGGTTGAATAAGCTAATCGGGCGGAGGAAAAGGATTTCCTATCAGTGGCCATTCCCGTTTGTCGAGGGCAAGTTATTTGTTCTTACACTCAGAGCTGGCTTTGAAGGATACCATATCAACGTGGATGGAAGGCATATCACTTCATTCCCATACCGACCGGTGAATTACTCTCTCAACTTTTGAACAATCCTGGCACTTTTGACGAATTTGTTGTTACAGATGTTCTTAAAGTAGTTTCTGACGTTCATCAGGGATTTGTTCTTGAGGATGCCACTGCCTTGTGCTTAAATGAAGATATCAATGTGCACTCTGTATTTGCTGCTTCTTTACCTGCTTCGTTTCCAACCTTCGCTTCACAGCAGCATCTTGAGATGTCTCCTCAGTGGCAAGCGCCGCCTCTTCGGGGGCAGGTAGAGCTATTCATTGGTATTCTATCCGCTGCTAACCATTTTGCTGAGCGGATGGCTATAAGGAAAACATGGATGCAGCATAACTCGATAAAATCTTCATTGGTGGTTGCACGTTTCTTTGTAGCTCTGGTAAATATGTAGAATGGAGGCTTTGATTAATTTTTTGAATCCTCTATGCATCTATATAAATGCTAAATTGTTTTGTAACATTCTGACAGAACGGAAAGAAAGAAGTAAATGCAGAGTTAAAGAAAGAAGCAAAGTATTTTGGAGATGTTGTTATTGTTCCTTACTTGGATCACTACAGCCTAGTTGTGCTAAAGACTCTTGCAATTTGTGAATATGGGGTGAGTGATGAAAAATATCATACAAGCATGCAGGAAATTAATATTATCCTTGATTCTTATGTTTATAATTTACATTGTACTGGCTTTGTTCACAGGTCCGCACAGTGCATTCAAAGTACATTATGAAGGGTGATGATGACACATTTGTAAGAGTAGATGCAGTTCTCAGTGAAGCAAGAAAAGTCGGAAGGGACAGAAGCTTGTACATTGGGAACATCAATTACTACTACAAGGTTTTGCGACATGGTAAATGGGCAGTTACACATGAGGTAGGATATATGTGTCTATGCCTTTAGTTATTTAAATAGCTTCTTTGTGGACTTAGTTCGAGTATTTGCCCCTGAATTTTAATGTTAGGCTCTGAAAATGAATGGCTATATTGCCCTGTAGTAGTTGTGCAGCATCTACAATGCTCCCTACCCCATACTTCCTCTGTATAATTGCCACCCAACTGAGTCTTTCTTTTGTGGGGTGAAACAGCAATATATTTTACAATCCTTTGTTGGTTGAGTCTGTTCTTAGTAAAGTATCATGCATGGCTCCTTTATCTCCCCTTACTTTCTGGCGATTGCTTGGTAACTTTTTGTTTTTCATGGATGAATATGAGGCAAAGAGAACTACTAATTGTTCTGTAGGATGGATTTGGTTTTAGAATAGAAGCCAGTCGGCTATAGTACTGTATCTGCTGTTTGTTTGACATTTTGTTGATTCATCTATTTTGCTTAGATGAAGCTTATCATAAGCTCCTTGATTTTGGTGCGCAGTATGTTATATTGATGGTTTCTTATCGTTACTTCTATGATTTCAGGAGTGGCCAGAAGAAGTTTATCCTCCCTATGCAAATGGACCAGGCTACATTTTATCATCAGATATTGCACGTTTCATTGTTTCTGAGTTCGAGAGACATAAACTAAGGGTAAGTTATCTGCAGTTGCTACAATTATTTGATTTCATAGAATGAAGAATTGTAGCCTTATAGAGTATTTTTTAACTTCTCTTTTTCTTCTTTGCCATCGTTGGATGGATATTATCCTTTGTGCAGTTGTTCAAGATGGAAGATGTGAGTATGGGAATGTGGGTGGAACTGTTTAACAGTTCAAAACCTGTGGAGTATGTACATAGCTTGAAATTCTGCCAGTTTGGATGCGTCGAGGATTATTATACGGCGCATTACCAATCTCCAAGGCAGATGACATGTCTTTGGGAGAAATTGCAAAGCTCGGGAAGGCCGCAATGCTGCAACATGAGATAACAATCTATCAACAAAGTATCAGTGGATGGGATGACGATCAGTAGTTTATTGATCCGATGAATACTGGGAAGATATGGTACTTGATTGTGATTGGTCCCCAGCAATTAGAACAGAGGAATAGAAGTTTTGTAGTGTCATAGCTTCATCGTGTTGTATATTTGGCTAGTTATATATACACAGAAGCTCCTTCAAATTCATTCATTTTTAGTGCTTTTAAGCCTTTCCTCTCTTCCTCCTCTAGGTAGGTACTGTTGCTAACAAGTGCCTTTTGAAACCGGAACCAGTCTAGAATTCATGGTTTCTAAGATAAGAAGACTAATGCTGAAGATATCAAAAGTCTTTACCTATGCGGCGGATATACTTAGGCATCTGATTACCGTCAAAAAGCAACTTGAGAAACTTGCAATAATGGTACCAAATATGGGAAATTTGAGAATGCTAGTTGCAACTGAGATTAGTTTCTTTTGGAGATTAACTTTTCTCTGCTCCATGAAACACAAATTCATATTTACAAAGTACCTACAGAACTTGCCAGTGGACTTTCTAGTTCAGGTTTTTAAGGCTAGTAGTTTCGGTTTATTTGGTTATATTTAATAGTACGATGAAATTTTCGTAATTTTCAGAAAGATCATTCCACTCCACGACTGACTTACTTTGAACGGAAGGCTATTACGTTAGCATGAAGGCAATCGGGCTTGAGCAGCTGGAACTAGGCTCAGGCCTAATCACGCTTTAATTAGACATAATTATGCTAGTCAAGCCTGAATAGGCGTAAAAGTTCAATTCTTTTAGAGAAATATTAAATAATTTAAAGCCCCCATTTAAACTAGGTTAAGCTTAAAAGCACAACTTTTTAGAAAAATATCAAATGTTTCCAAGCCCAATTAGGATATGTTAAGCATAAAAATTTTGTTTTGTGATTAAGGCAAAGACCTAAATGTTTTATTTATCCTCCTCCTTGTCTTTTTTACTTTCAAGAAGTGTGAACCAAAGATAAAGAGGAAGAAAGTGATTTTATAAATAGAACATTTGAGGCATTATTTCAATCATAAATCTCCTAAAGGATTGAACTTTTGGGCTTAACTTTGTCCAACTGGACTTTAAAACCAATGTCTTAGGATTTCTTCGTTATTAAAACTTTGTTCAATTGGACTTTAAAATCAATGTCTTACGATTTCTTCGTTATTAAAAGATATAACTTTATTTAAAAATAAAAAACATTATGTTTAATATAATTACGCCTTAGGCTTTGTGCTAGGCTTGTTGTAGAGCTCGAGCTCGAGCCCAAGCCCCACCTGAATCTTAAAAATGTTTATAATTAAACCCCAAGTTCTATTCAAAGCTCACCCAACTCGGGCCAAGTCTATTAACTTTAGATTGGATCGAGTCAGATTATATTAGACTTAAGCTATTTTAGCATCCCTAGATGGTATCATTGCTTGAATCTTTAGAAGCTTAAGTGGTTTTAAGCCATCAATAGATTCACTTGTGGGTTTCCAAAGCTAAAATAAGGAAGATGCCTCCATCCTCAATTATATGCATTTAAACAAAGATCATAACTTCCTCAAGAAAGTATTAAAAATCCACCAGTTGCATTGGCTTATTCAATAGACTCCTCTTAAAGCATTGGCCACATAATTGTTGGATGTCCCATCTTTGAACAAATCCCGCAAACTTTCACTATTTGCATATTACTCATAACTGTTATATAAATAAGAGAGGTTGGATTTAAATTTTGTTAGTCAAGGATAGAAATATTTATCTTATTGACATGATTAGGTATTAAGTCAAGCTTAATGCTATATTGTTATGAATTAACTGTCATATTAGCAATCAAGTTCTTATTGGCTCTAGAGTCTTATCCACTGAGGCTTCTAAGCTAGCAACATCAATCATATTTTTATCGATGGGTAGAAGTCCCTCAGAGAAATATTGAAGAAGTAGTTTCTCACTAATTTGATGATGGTACCAATTAGCATATAATTTCTTGAAGCATATCAAATATTCATATACATATTCTCCATTATGCTACCTTGCACCACAAATTTTCTTTTAAATGGTTATTGCCCTTGGAGCTATAAAGTACCTCTTTAGGAATAACCTCATTATCTCATTCTAGTGACAATATTTCTAAAGACTAAGTAATAAAGTCAAATCCTTTGTTGCATCTTGCTATGAGAATAAAAAAGCTTAAACTTTTATTTGTTCCTTTATCACCCTCCTAGGCTTCATACTTATGTAGCACATGGAACTCTTATTGGTGCTTATGCAAATATTCACTTGTAAGACCATAAAAAGATTACAAAATATGTATTAGTTTATATTTTAATTCAAAAGTGATATTGGTCTCTAAGGTAGGAAGATCCATATGGATTGTTGGTTTAAATAAATAGCATTAAGCTCCTTCAAAGTCCTTTATTTAGCCATGGTTTCTTCTATTTTAGATTATAAATCTCTATCAAATAAGATTTAATGAGCTTAATTATCCTTTTGTGTCTTTGTTTAGCTTCTTTCCTTAACCTGTACAAATTTCTTCCTATCTATGGAATAAATTAACTTGATTAATAGATCTAATAACATTTATATATAGTTAAGTAAGCAAAAGGACACATTGGATCAATTGTTCTTCTTAGGAACAATTCATTAAGATATAGTTTTTTTTATATTAGAGGGATTAGACAATTTTGATTTAATATCTAATATAGTTGATATATTAGATCAAATAATAAACTAGTATGCATGTTAACAAAATGACGTAATCTTAAAGATAAAGATAGAAGAACATTCAATACTAAGAATATAAATCAAACTATAAAAATAAATCGAATCTTAAGTTTAATACATCTTAAGGTATTCATTTCCTTTGGCCAAGTATAGAAGTTTTTCCTCGCAAGACTTTGGATGAAAAAGAAAGAAAGAAGAAAAAGTAAAGATGACTACTCCTATAAACTCTAGAAAATGTTAATATTAAAAACTAACTAAAATTTATAGGTTTTAGATCTTTAAATAGCGGATGCATTTTAGATCCAAAATAGATGTGTTCTGAGACATAACCGTGTCCTAGACTATAGATCATTTTGCTTATATTTGGGAATAGAAATAGACATGTATTTGTTAAACTCTAGGAATTAACACGAATTTAAAAACATATGTGTCTAAGGTCATGCATCTTTTATAATTTTTATACTATCAAACGAGTCAATACATGGTCATGTCTCAGACCTTTAATCTTTTTAGATCTTTTCTCTACTACACGACCTCCCATAACTCATGTAATAGGTTATTTTTTCATCTAAACTCTTTAGTGTTGAACATGCCCTTGTTATTTTAATCCTAATCTTGGGCTTAATGGCAAAACATATAAGTTTTAGATCTCTTTCTTAGGCATCTATATAATTTCAAACCATCTCAATCAGATCTTGGATAAGAAAGTTATGCTCAAATTATGATGAAGTTTTGAATTTGTCAAGGTTTTCCAAATAACTTTATTTTGCACTTAAGACCTTCATTTGCATCCTCAATCAAAATAAAATTATAATGTGTACATATAGGCCTAAATTAGGTATAAGTCATTTTGCATTATTATTAAGTTTGTTGTATGTTATGGAGCTACTTTACAAGTAGTTTGGTTGAGAAATTTCATTTATGAATTGTATGTCACTAAAATTGGGATAACGATTAAAAAATATTTTCAATGATTATAACGATGTTTTGACGTATCCACAGGGCTACCACCAACCAATGTATATGATCAACGAATTTTGCTGGAGGAGGGGAATGAAGCAATCAACTTGAAACATTAGAATATGTGAGAGTGCATAAAGAGACAATTCAAGAACTGAAAGAGGAGATGTTGCTATAAGAGATCATTCAATAAAGTATAAGACCTTTTTCCTCTTTTATTATTTTAGTGAAAACAAAGATGCATATTAAAGGTTTTGTAAAATATAAACCTTTCAATAAACATACAATTTAATGACATGTACACATTTCCCATTCTTTTAATTAAAGAGTTGTTAGATGAGTCATATATAGGTAGACACTTTTCAAAACTTAATCTTGGAGTATGTTACCATCAAATTCAAATGCATATAGATAATATACATAAAATTGCATTCAAAACCTATAAAGGCCATTATGAATTCGTCATTATGCCATCTGGTATTAGAAATGCTCCAACTATATTTCAAAGTCTAGTAAATTCCATTTTATGTATTTACTTGTGAAAATTTGTTCTAGTCCTTTTTATGACATTTGGTATATAATTCTACATTTAAATTGCTTACGACTGTGCATCAAATTATGCACCAACCAAAACCTTATAATTTAATATAAAAAGACGTGAATGGAGGCATACAAGGGGAGCAAACTTTAGGTGGCATTTACAGACATGGAGATCATTCTCAAGGGGTGATCTTGCTCTAGAGAAGAAAAAAATAAGAGGAATTTATCGAAAGATCCATCGGAATATAAGATCAAACCTTTACATCAAAAGAATATTCGACAGAAGACAATCAAGGAGATTTAAAATTACAAATCCAATGTTTTCAATTCGTTTTTCTTTTTGTGTATAATTGATTTTGTGTTCGATAATATGCAGCTAAACATCTTATTAATATTTGGGTTAGATGAACCTTACGTTAATGCTTTGATATGATTTGATTATTTTATTAAGCAATTGGTTTGATTGTTATATTGTGGTCCGATTATGTGTTTTTATTTATGTTTTAATAAACCCAAAAATATTATATCATAATATGTTTTTATACATAAAGATTGAGAAATCCTATTGATGAATAGATCTATCGCAATTGGAAGGAGTTGGTTGCAACCCTAAAGATAGGATGACATAAATCTTTTGGATTAGGTCAAACCTGATAGAGGGATTCATAAATTGGTAAAACAATTCTATAAACTTTTTTTAAAAAATTAGAACATGTTAAGCCTTAAAGGCAACTCAAAATGGCTTTAAATACATCATGATAGAGCAACAAACAATTATAATACAACTAATGCACTGTAGTGAGAACCTCCCATGCATTGCTTGCCTCAGCTATCAACTACCATGCATTGCTTACCTCAACTATCAACTACCATGCATTGCTTGCCTCAACTATCAACTACCATTACTTAATCTATAAACAACTGGGACCATTGGCTAAGTCTATACAGTAGGACTTAGGAGATACCATGACCAACAACTTGCATATGAGTCATATTAACATACCAACAGTAGCCGTGAGCCACATCTCAAACATTCCAATATCTATATAGATAGGATCCTTGTTGAAGCTTCCATTTGTGAACACAAATTTGGAGCCATATATGGTTGAATAAGTGGTTATAAAAATGCTCTTAGGAGGTGGCTTTATCTTAAAATGTACATAGATTTCTCTCATCCCAAATAGCAATGACCATCGAAGAGAGCGTTATCAAAAACACTTAGAAGTGGTGTTATTTCGATAAGGTAGTTATAGTGTGTGTATACATTCTTTGCTGTCAATCATCCCATTCGACAAGCATCAACTGTAAATATCTCTCCATATGTTGATAATGTACTAGCATTTGAAGAAAAAATGTTCATTGGTTTCTTTCGCTTGTCTGCATAAATAATACCGATTAGTAAGTTGAGTGTATTTGGCCATTTTGTCAACTGGTTTTAGTCTTCCCTTCATCGCATGCCACTGCGTGAAGGAAGCTCTAGGTTGAAGATGACTAGCCCATAAGTCTTTGGTCCATGCCAGGTTGGGGAGTTGCTTGAAACCTCATGCCTTATAAGAGGAGTTCGAAAAATAACCATCAGTCGTATGACTCTAAACATAATTTTCTTGTTTATTGTTGCAAAAAGATCCATAAATTTCATCAGCTAAAAAGATGGGGATTGATGTTCTCCTTATCCTATCTTTGCTTTGCAAGGCTACAACAACTGTCACTTCTATGGGGAACAGAGTCCTAAGGTACTCCGCACCATTGTGGTTAATCAAAGGGCCCATAGACAGCCAGTTGTCATACCAAAAATCGGTGGAGTTTCCATTGCCTATAAGCATAATGAAGTTTATGTTATGTTGGTCCCTCAGCCTTAGAATGGCTCTAAATGGGGTAGAGGGAATATGAGTACAATCTATAAACCACAAATTGTGATTCTTGAAGAAATTGCTATGAATCCATCTACACCATAAGGATTGTTTGTCTTTCGTTAGTCATCATAACCTTTTGGTGAGTAGATTTGAGTTTGTAAGTTTGATGGAATAAATTCCCAAAGCACCTCGATCTTTAGGGGCCTCTCTCCTTGCTTCCTGTCCCTAAGAATTTGTTGAATAATTTGTCAATAACTTTCAAAATGGAACTTTGAAAAGACAAATGGGCAGCCCAATAAATATTGAGAAGATTGAGAACTGAGTTAATAAGTTGAACCCTTCCAGCTTGGGAAAGATGTTTAATGCTCCACGATGAAATTCTGGCTTGTATTTTGTCAAGTAAACCTATATCGTCTCTAGCTTTTAATCTATATGGAGAGAGTGGAATTCCTAAATATTTCATTGGGAACTCCTATAACTGTACTCCTATTAAGGAAGTGGTAGAATGTTGTACATGTGAGGCCTTTTTAATAGAAAAATATTACTTTGGAACTATTTACTTGTAGTCCGAAAGCTCTTTAAAAGATCTTTAGGGCTTTCATGAAGATGGAGATAGAGGTGGCATCTACTTTCGAAAGTAGGATCAAATCATCTGCAAAACAAAGATTGGTGAGTTTAAATCTACCACACCTTGAGTGGTATTTGAACTCCTTCTCTTGTACAACATCATGCTTAATAACTTTATGGAGTGTTTGGATCACCAAGGCAAAGAGGTACGGCGACAAGGGATCCCCTATCGAATCCCTATAAACTTTAACCTAAGTGTTTCGGTTGAAAATCTTAGGATTAGTTGTTAGTAGACTCAAGGTTAGCTATTAGCATACAAGGTTTAAGGGGATTTAAAGCCTAAATACTAATGTTTTTATATTAGTAATTTACTAAGTGAGTTCTTAATTCTTTGTTCAATATTATTACCTATGTTATTTTACTTGCTTTAGTTTTATTTTCTTTTATTATTAGTATTCATCGTCTTCATGGAATTGAATTATACTTATCAATACTAGCTATAGTTACGCTGTGAACTTGTAGTTAATTCAACATCGACTATTAGAAAAAGTCAATCAAACCCTAAGTTATGATGACAATCTGATTTGATCTTTTATTTAATACAATTTTATTGATTGATTTATTGAGATTCAATTATACATTATTTTCTTGAGCTAATATATCCAGAATATTAGTCCATGATTTGATTTTATATGACTAAAATTGATAAATCCTCTTATGTGAATAGATCTACCACAATTAGAAGGAGTTGCATACAAACATAAAGATAAGTTGATATAAATTCTCTGGATTATGGACAAACCTAATAGTGAAATTCACAAATAGATAATGCAATCTTAGGGGCTTTAAATAGAAAGAGATTTCATTTAATCAACTAAGGATTAGTTGTTAATAGTCTTGAGAAAGATATTAGTATAAAATAGAAATTTTTACAATTTAATAATCAATAATTTAATTGCATAAAAAAGTCTTAGTATTTAAGAATTCTTAGGGGGATTCATCACCTAGATATTATTATTTGATATTGACATTTTTATTTTCCTTATCCAAGTTCATTATTGTGTCAATCTTAGTTTATTTTTAGTTTAATTTTTAATAAAATTCACAACCTGATTCGACGGTTAGAAAATAGTAAAAGGGTTAATACTAGTGCTTACAATTCTTATAGGATCGACTCGTACTTACCACTGCTAGCTACAACTATATCGTGCACTTGCAGTAAAGCTGATAAGTCTTTATATGCATATATCACAATCAATCAAGTTTTTGGTGTCATTGCCGAGGATTAGTAATATTAAGAAAGTCTAGCTTTTATTAATCTAGCCATTATTACTTGATTTTGTTTTATTTTTGTTTCTAATTTATTTTATTTGATTGACTCTTTAGTTTTCTTGTTTCTCATAGATCTTGATTTTTTGGTCAGTTTATGACCCTGAATAATCTAGCGAGCTTAGTAGATGAAGATCGAGAAATCGAGAGAACAACTCATAAAAATCTTCGCACAACATAACTTAAAGAGTTTGAGCTAGATCGACAAATGGAAGACTTGGATGTCATATTGATACTGAGGAATTACTAATTATGGCAAACCAATCAAGGATGATGTTCAGTTACGCTAGACCGAACTCAATAGGGGTAGAGCCTAGCATTATCAGACTGATTGTGAATGCCAATAATTTTGAAATCACGAGTGTTATTCAGATGGTGTGACAGTCTATTCTATTTGATGAACTGCGAGATGAAGATTTGAATGCACATATCTTAACTTTTTGGAGATTTATGATACCTTCAAGATAAATGGGGCCAATGACAATGCGATAAGAATTATCTATTCTTATTTTCATTAACAAGAAAGGCAAAGCAATGGTTAAACTCAATGCTAAGATCATCACTTACTACATAAGATCAAGTGGTAGAGAAATTTTCATCGAAGTACTTCTCACTAGCAAAGACTGCAAAGTTAAGGAATGATATCTCCTCCTACTCCCAAGTTAATTCTAAAACACTATATAACATATAGGAGACGTTTAAGGAGATGTTAGGAAAATGCTCACATCATGGTCTATCACTTTGGAGGTAGATTCAGACTTTTTATAATGAGCTAAATCAAAATACAAGGCAGTCAATATATGCAACGATTGAGAGTACTTAAAATAATAAGACACCAATAGTATCCCACGACCTTATTGAAGATATAGTGATGAACAATTATTAGTGGTGCTCCTCGCAAATAAGACTTAACAAGCTAGCAAGGGTATATAAAGTAAACGCAATGACGCAGTTGACAAACTAGGGGAAATGTTGAGCAAAAAAATCAATAGATTGACGATGAATCCATAATGCCAAGTTATCCAGTGCGAGGTGTGCGAGCTAAAAGATTTAGGTCAAAATTGTTAAGCATTACAGCCCAAGCATATGGATATATGAGGAATGCTCCTAGACTCTAAAAAAATCCATACAGTAATACATACAATTTGGGATGGAGGAATCACCTTAACTTCTCCTGGGAAACCATGGAAGAGCAAGTAATAACCCTCTACCAGGATTTCAACAACAAGCACCATAAGCTAAGAAGCCCACTTTAGAAGAGATGATGATAAAAATAGCTCAGGATATTGATGCAAGATATCAACGAATGGAGGCTTCTATTAATAATTTGGAGATTCAGATTAGTTAAACCGTAAAAATAGTATCTGAATGACCACAGGAGAGTTTGCCTAGTACTACAAAGATAAATCCTAAAGAACATGTAATGTTGATCACCCTTAGGAGTGGAAAAAGCTTTCAGAATAAGAAAGAGAAAAGAAGAAGGAGACTAGTAAGAGTCAAGTAAAAGCTAAAGTTGAAGCTCACCTGGAAAAGTTAAGAAATTTTAACCTGCCATCCTTATCCTACCAAAGTGAGGAAAGATCAAATGGATGCATAGTTTGGTAAGCTCCTTGAACTATTTAAGCAAGTCCAAATTAACTTACCTATTGTTGAAGTTCTTGTGCAAATGCCCAACACTTGAAATTTTTAAAGGAGATACTATCGAGCAACAGAAAGTTGGAGGAGTTGGCAACTATTACGCTAAGTAGGAGATGCTTCGAAATTTTGAAAAACAAGCTATCAGAGAAGCTCATAAATCCAAGGAGTGTTATTGTTCCTTGTCAAATTGATAATTTAAAAATAGATAGGCTTTAGCCGACCTAGGGGTTGATATTAACATGATGCCTTATTCATTATTTAAGAAATTGAAATAGGGTGAACTTGAACCTATTAGGATAAATGTGCACCTAACAGATAGATCAATAAAACATCCTAGGGGCATTGTAGAGGATATTCTTGTTAAGGTTGATAATTATCTTCCCAAATGATTTTGTGATTCTTGACATGAAGGAAGATATGTAAAAGTACATCTAGTCCTTGATCGATCCTTTTTGGCAACTTCTAAGTTAATAATAGATGTTGACGATAACAAGTTCATATTAAGGGGTGGGGATGAAGAGGTTGTTTTTAAAATGTAATGTCATTAATCCTACACTTGAACTTAATGAACTAATTAAATCTAGTGTGTCTTGTAATGCTTCATTTTTGGATATTTTGCAAGACCTTACCTTTAAAGGATCAGTAGAGCTTTACAAGCTACTTTGAGCATATCTTTATATATTGCTTTGAGCATGAAAGGTACATTAAGCCAACGATGTTAAACAGACGCTACTTAGGAGGCAACCCAAGAATTAGGCTAGGTTTTATTTTTATTTTTATTGTTAATTTTAATTTTAATTTTAATTTCATTTTGTTTTTATTTTGATGTCTATGTAAGATTTTATTGAGTTTTGATATGTTACTGGTTAGGAAATTTAGCATCCTGAAGAGATTTTGCATAATCGTTATGTTAGCGTATACGTGTTAAAGTTTCGTAACTTAAGTGCAAAAACTTTTAAGTTTGTTAAACTTTTTTTTTCATATTGCACATGTTTGTAGATAGTTACATGCTTATTAGACACACCTATATAGACTTACACAGTTAGATACATGCCTATGTAACGGACTGTGTAAGTTCGTGATGGGCTACAGGCCAGTCTCTTGGCTTCTAAAGAGTCTATGACTTACACGTCAACTAAATGGTCATGTAGTAAACCATGTAAGTCCGCTACAACCCTTTATATTACGCTACTTCTTTCATTGTCTTCATTCCCTCTTCTCTCTTTACTCCCTCACTGTCGCCCCTTTAATCTCTAACCCTATTTTCAACATGTTTCATGCAAATTTATGACATGTAAGTATCTATCTTATCTATTTAACTTGTTTATGCATGAATAATTGGGTATTTTGCAATTTTAGGGATTTTCATCCCCAAAAATAGCTATGTTTAGGGTTTGGTGATTTTGTATAAATTTGCTAGATTTTTTGGTTATTTGTGGTTTAATAGTTGAGTTTTATCCTTATCCATATGATATATTGATTTAATTTGATGAATTGCACGCAAATTGGAAGATATTTCAATTGGAATTGCACATCTACGCAATTTTACTCACTAATTATTAAATTGTGATGATTTTGCATGAAATTAGAATTAATTAGTTGTTTTTATAGTTAATTAAAGTTGTTTTCTTGCTTAATTCAATGTTTATTTTTGCTTATTTTTGGTAATTTGTCATATTAGGTTTATTAATTTCAAATTTAGGTTTTATTTTGTAATTGATTAATTATATTAATTTTATTGTTTAATTACAGTGTTGTTAATTTCAATTTTGTGATTAATTATGTTATTAGTTAATTTCATAATTATTTTATTTCATTTTATTTATCTATTTGTTTGTTTTCATTAAAGTATTTGTTTGTGATTTTCCTATGTGTTTAACTTTCCTTTTTCAAGTTTATTTTTATGTTTTGTACTTTATTTTCAATTTTCTTACATTTATTTAAAGTTTCAAGAATAATTACGAGATTGTGATGTACAAAAGAGGCACCAAGGAAGCGACAACGATGAGAAGGGTCCTCTAGAGACTCAAGGGGAGCTCGCACATACCAGACACCGGAGCAACCTCATATGTTATTCTTTAATGCTCCGACACATGAGGAGTAGTATCTATGACTCAAGAAGAAGACTTTTGTAATAGGTCGCAGCATTAACTAGAAAGCACTGGGGTAGGTCAGCTTAGTCCAGTAAGTTCGGGACCCTATCGATGTTGGAACATGCTCCTAATTTTTCGAGATCATGGAGCCCTCATAATGGGAGTTAACGCCTGGGGTGCCCTCCCTATTCGTTGTGGAGAAAGGATGTCATGAATGGGACCGGTCGAACACTATCCAATTCTAACTGCTAAGGGAGATGGTCTGTATGAGCTATTTGAAATTCTCTATCATGATGGAATTATATGACCAAAATTTATGGGAATGCTAGCTTACTTAGCCCTACAGATAGACTT
>JANSVI020000756.1:129199-142475 GCA_025434765.2 Erythroxylum kapplerianum | reverse complement strand
GATTTTATTATGTCAAATCTAAAACAATCATTTGATATGAGGTTAGAGGATGTCATGTCGTTTTGGACATCAAATAAAACTGGAGTATCCCCACTGGACACTCACATGCCCATTGAAAATGGTAATCACTATGTCCTTTGTTAATTACTAGGTGAATAAATGTGTGTGTTGGCCAATTGCCACGAGTCCTTGGAGCCAGAGCATCGTGTCGAATATTACAACAATAGTTGTTGAGAGGCCGCTTACCTATACAGACTACCAAACAATACGCGTATGTCATACCAATTCAAAACATATCATCTTGAGTTAATTAAAAAAAAGCGTAATTGTTCAACAGAAGTATTTAATAATACTAAAATAAAAATAATAGAAGCATACAGCTCATTGTGTATCCGTTCATGAGTACCATGAACCAGAACAGAAACATCTTACAAAAAAGATATCAGATAAAGTAGAAACATAATATCCATGTGGATTGACGATAGTCATGGTCAAGCCCAGGAAACACACAAGCTTAATGCCAATGTTTGATCTTAATCTTCAAGCATTTAAATATTTGGAAGAGTCATTTAATATAATCGCCGTAACTGCGAAGGGATGACTCCCACCGCTTCTTTTTTGACCATTGGTGTCCCAAAGGTCTTTGAAGGTACACAAAGTACCCACTGCCTACAGAATTTAACAATTTCAAAAGGGACACTTGTCCGTCAGTCATGGCGAGTTACCTTCACGCCAGACAAAATGTGGCCTTTCACTCCAAGTCGAAACCATCGGTAAAAAAATTGAAAATTACAGGATAGGGCTCAGGCTCGGTGGGTGCATGTGCAGTTTATTCATGACTTTGGTTTTCTGTCCTTATTCATTAAATATCTATTTTATAAAATCAAAAACAAAAATTATTGAAGGTGTAAATATTTGGTTTTCTGTCCTTATTCATTAAATACATATTTTATAAAATCAAAAACAAAAATTATGGAAGGTGTAAATATCGAAACAGTCCCTTCATAACATCAAATTCTCTATTTACCCCTACTACGTGAGCCAGCGTCAGTATATATGGACCATTTTGGAAATAAAAGGACTCCAATAAAAAAGAGGCTTTAGTTTTTGGATGCGTCCTTAAAAGCCGAAGGAAGTAGCTGAAAAGAATAAGATAGATTTATATGACTGTTACTTGCACTCTCTATGCCATTACGCTTACGGTTTGGTTTCTAATCATCTTTTCTTTGTAGATTTGGTGTTGGTGGGTTATCCTCATTTTGGTCCCAAAGTGTGTGCTTGACTCCGTTGAAAATCTCTGCTCTCTGCACTTTTGTGTTGTTTTTGATGGTGGTTCTGGAGTGAAGTTTAATCTTTTGATTGCTTCTTACCTGGGGAGATTTCAAGGAGAGGATGGGGGACAAGAATGAAGTTCTGGACGCTGTGTTGAAGGAAGTTGTGGATTTGGTAATAGATCTGAACCGACATTGAAACTTTTCTGGTTTTCTTTCTGTTTGAGCTGGCGTTTTGTTGTGTCTTAAAGATTTGAGTTTTATTGGAATGCAGGAAAAATTACCCATTGAGGAAGTGTTTGAGAATCTGAGATGTAGCAGACAAGGTCTCACCACTCAAGCTGCTGAAGAGAGGCTGGCCATTTTCGGTCACAACAAGCTTGAGGAAAAACAGGTTTGTGTCTTGTTATACATTTAAGCCATTTTCCTTCTCGTATGGTCTTGTGGATTTGCAATAACTTTAAATTCACTCACCGGTTGTATTTCAGGAGAGCAAATTCTTGAAGTTTTTGGGTTTTATGTGGAATCCTCTTTCATGGGTCATGGAGGCTGCTGCTATCATGGCAATTGCTCTTGCAAATGGAGGAGTATGAACTTGCATTTAGGCGTACTTTTTACTTATTGTGATTTTACCGTATGGACTCTGCTTTGAGATTCTATTAAGTTGGTTCCTTTTGTAAACTTTAGGGAAAGCCCCCGGATTGGCAAGACTTTGTTGGTATTATCACTTTGCTTTTGATCAACTCAACCATAAGCTTTATCGAGGAAAATAACGCTGGTAATGCTGCTGCTGCTCTCATGGCTCGTCTTGCTCCAAAAGCTAAGGTATTAACTAATAGTATATCCTTATCGTGGTTTACCTAAATTGGGGTAGTTATCATTTAATATATTTGGAGCCTTGTTATAAACACGAATGAACTTTGATTAAGAACCCAAAAACACAATAAATACAACCATGATTGAATGCTTGTGTGAATTCAAAGTGCATGTATTGTGGTAATGAGCCCTTGAACTCATCTCTGGTTTTGATAAAGGTCCTTCGAGATGGAAGCTGGAATGAGCAGGATGCTGCTATTTTGGTTCCTGGTGACATCGTCAGTATAAAACTGGGAGATATTATTCCAGCTGATGCTCGTTTGCTTGAAGGTGATCCACTTAAGATTGATCAGGTGGGTCTTTCATTCTAATTGCTTTTAATGCGAAAGTCTGGTTGACTTGGTCTAGTACTCTAGTTGTTGCTGTCTTCCTGATGTCTTAAATCTTTGCTCTTACAGTCTGCCCTTACTGGTGAGTCCCTTCCGGTTACAAAAGGTCCTGGAGATGGCATTTACTCTGGTTCTACTTGCAAACAAGGAGAGATTGAAGCAGTGGTCATTGCTACTGGTGTCCATACCTTCTTCGGAAAGGCTGCTCACCTTGTGGATACCACTAACCAAGTTGGCCACTTCCAAAAGGCAAGGAGGGATAAACGACAGGACCTTTGTTATCTGAGTTACGATGTATGACTGATTTTGATTAATATTCTGTGTAACACGATATGTAGGTCTTGACTGCAATTGGGAATTTCTGCATTTGTTCGATTGCTGCTGGCATGATCATAGAGATCATTGTTATGTACCCAATACAAGATCGGAAATATCGTCCTGGAATTGACAATCTTCTTGTGCTTCTCATTGGAGGAATTCCAATTGCCATGCCTACAGTTTTGTCAGTGACCATGGCAATTGGCTCTCATAGGCTTTCTCAACAGGTTCGCTATGATCTTGCAATGGTTTTGTTTACTATATATTGATGAATTTTCGGCAGAAGATGATGGGATTAGATTGATTAACAGGGAGCTATCACGAAGAGAATGACTGCCATAGAAGAGATGGCAGGCATGGATGTTCTTTGCAGCGATAAAACAGGGACACTGACGTTAAATAAACTCACAGTAGACAAAAATATCATCGAGGTTGGTTAGAGAAGCCATTGTTTAAAGTTCAGTGAATCAGTGTTATTGTTCTAAAATTTTCACTGTACATCAGGTTTTTGCCAAAGGAATAGATGCAGATACAGTAGTTCTGATGGCCTCTCGTGCTTCTAGAACTGAGAATCAAGATGCAATAGATTCTGCTATCGTTGGCACATTGGCTGATCCTAAAGAAGTAATTCACTGCCATGATTTTCTCTTTACTTTTGGTTCAATCTTTTGATTACTTTCAGCTTGTTTTCTACCTATTTGTTTTTAATTCATTTTTCCATCTTTTGTTGGCCATATGTTCTAATATTTTTGTGTTAAAAAAAGGCACGTGCTGGGATTCAAGAAGTTCACTTCCTCCCTTTTAATCCTACTGATAAGCGTACAGCCTTGACTTATATTGACGGTGAAGGTAAAATGCATAGAGTCAGCAAAGGTGCACCAGAGCAGGTATATTGCATGGATTTTACACCTTGGCCTCTGGCTCTTGTGAGTTCTTACACTAATTCTTATCTTTCAATGTGGTCCTTTTAGATTCTAAACCTTGCGCACAACAAGTCAGAAATTGAGCGAAGAGTTCATGCTGTGATTGATAAGTTCGCAGAAAGGGGTTTACGTTCCCTTGCTGTTGCATACCAGGTAATAGGAAGCCTTTTGAATCCCTTATGGTTTTATGTTTACTGTGTTAGATTCTTACTATACCTTGTTGTTGTTTAAGGTTTGTTATATTATTTTCATTGGTTACTTGCTTCTATGATACAGGAAGTTCCAGATGGAAGGAAAGAGAGTTCTGGAGGCCCCTGGCAGTTCATTGGCCTCATGCCTCTTTTTGATCCACCCAGACATGACAGTGCAGAGACAATAAGGAGGGCTTTAAATCTTGGTGTAAATGTGAAAATGATTACAGGTTTGCTCTTTTCTAAGTGGACCCCTTCAAAGTGTGCAGTTCTGTAAATATTCTGAAGGAAAATTTGTATATGGGATTCCCATCTTCCATTAAGCTGAGTGTGCAACGCTGGTTGTTAAAAAATTCAACATAAATTCCTGAGTTGTTTTTTCTAATTTTAAGACCATCCATGTTCTAAAAATGTTCAATTTATATCACCTTTGATGTTTTAAGTTGCTGAAACTTGTGGCTTTTACCAGGGGATCAGCTTGCCATAGGAAAGGAAACGGGACGACGATTGGGAATGGGAACCAATATGTACCCTTCATCAGCATTGTTAGGACAGGACAAGGATGAGTCTATTGGTGCTTTACCCATTGATGAACTGATAGAGAAAGCTGATGGATTTGCTGGTGTTTTCCCTGGTAATTTCTTTTACCTTTTCCCCTTAGTAGTTGATTTTACTTTCACTTTGCATATCCAGCTGGTTAATGGAATTCAATAAATTGGTCCGTTGGATTCAAATCTTGGATTTAGTGTTCCTTGCTAATAACTAGTTGTAGCCAAAAGTCCAATAAAGGTATGCAGAATTAACTAGTTTGATATGTGGTGTTATTTCAGAACACAAATATGAGATTGTGAAACGCTTGCAAGCTAGAAAACATATCTGTGGGATGACTGGGGATGGAGTTAATGATGCACCTGCTCTTAAGAAGGCTGATATAGGGATTGCTGTTGCTGATGCAACTGATGCAGCTCGTGGTGCTTCTGATATTGTCCTCACTGAGCCTGGCCTTAGTGTTATCATAAGTGCTGTTTTGACAAGTCGGGCAATATTCCAGAGGATGAAAAATTACACAGTAAGTGTTGACTCTCGTGATTTTCTCATGTACAAACTTATTTAGAAATGTTGACACTATTGTCCTGGATGGTTTTTTTGCAATTTGTTGTTTTATCTGTGCCCATTTTAGCATTACAATTTTTTATTACCTACTAATTTTTTGTTTTTTCATTTTCTTTTTTTTGCAGATCTATGCAGTTTCTATTACTATTCGTATTGTGGTAAGTTAGGCTGCCTCAACTTGTTTTCTTTTTTTTGAAAAATGCCTCAACTAGTTTTGCTAGTAATATAGATGAAACTTTTCTATCATGTCATCTTATTTGCATTTGAATTATGAGAAAACTATCTCATTGAAAATTTTCATCATTTCTGTTACTGATTTTCTTTTATTGTACTTGTGGCAGCTTGGTTTCATGCTATTGGCCCTAATATGGAAGTTTGATTTTCCACCATTTATGGTGCTTATCATTGCCATTCTCAATGATGGTTAGTTATTTTCTTTTTCCACTTTTGCAATCTTTGTACCTGTGACATGTACACCCACACACACACATATACGAGGAACAACTATTGTATTGAGAAATAGTCCTGAAATGAACTTTAAAATATGCTGTTGGTGGTATTGGTTTGGTTGAAATGTATAACTAGGAATTCAGTTTGATATTTGTCACAGCTTGTTGCTAAACATGTAGCATTTCAGCTAGTATAACTGAAACTTTTCTCTTGTGCTAATTGTTAGGAATCGGAAATTCATTATCTATGGTTGATAGATTGGTGTTTTGATCGTAGCATGTCTTCATTGATTAACTACTAGAACTATGTAATTTCAGGTACCATTATGACAATTTCAAAGGATAGAGTGAAACCATCTCCCATGCCAGACAGCTGGAAGCTAGCAGAGATTTTTACCACTGGAATTGTTCTTGGTAGTTACCTTGCAATGATGACAGTCATATTCTTTTGGGCGGCATATAAAACAGACTTCTTTCCAGTAAGATGACATGACATTTATTAAGCCATGAATTTTTATGGATAAATATACAATGCACATATATCAGATCAAAATCTGTCTAAATGCTTAAGTTTCATTGTGTTCTTTGCGTTCTTGTTTTTGGACATAATATTTCACAAGAATACTCTTTTGAGACTAGAGTAACTGGAACAAATGAGGGATATATCACATGCAGTTGAAAAAAAGTTAGTTAAGATGGGGATGTCTTATGTCTTGTACATACTGTTCTAAGCTTTACCAATTTGCAAGTTTCTTAACTAAAGTATCAGCGTGTATCTGTTCATGGTTTATGTTTTGTCACATATAGCTGTGAATTTTGTTTCCCTGTACTCAACAGTTAATATGTGCTCCTGTTAATTTTCCAGAGGGTCTTTGGTGTGTCAACTTTGGAGAAAACTGCCCATGATGACTTCCGCAAGCTTGCATCAGCTATTTATTTGCAAGTGAGCATTATAAGTCAGGCACTTATATTCGTGACGCGGTCTAGAAGTTGGTCTTTTGTTGAACGTCCTGGGCTACTGCTTTTGGTAGCTTTTGTGATTGCTCAGCTGGTGAGGCTATTTCCTGTTCATTTGTATATAGATGCTCAAGCAACTCTAGTGAAACGGAAATGCTAAACCTTCAATTTTCTGCAGATTGCCACTCTAATTGCAGTCTATGCAAATTGGAGCTTTGCTGCTATTGAAGGGATTGGTTGGGGTTGGGCAGGTGTCATTTGGCTTTATAACATCATCTTCTACATACCACTCGACTTCATTAAGTTTTTTATAAGATATGCTTTGAGTGGAAGAGCTTGGGACCTTGTCATTGAGCAAAGGGTACTAGTTGCATTGAATTTCGTTGTGGTTCCTTAGAGCAGACTGAGGTTTTAAGTCTGCATGTTTATTGTATGTGTCTAATCTTTTTCCTGTGATTAATTTTCTCGATTTGTAGATTGCTTTCACAAGGCAAAAGGACTTCGGCAAGGAACAACGTGAGCTTCAGTGGGCACACGCACAAAGAACATTGCATGGGTTGCAGCCACCAGATACAAAGATGTTCACTGACCGGACTCATTTCACAGAGCTCAGCCAGATGGCTGAAGAAGCTAAAAGGAGAGCTGAAATAGCAAGGTATGCTGGAATTTTAGCAGTCCGTCTTTTCAGCTTCATACATGGTTATGTACCTGAATGCCGTTTTGTCTTGCATTGACTTATGGGGCATTTGAAGAATTGTGAGCAGCACATCTGGCAGAATCTTACCTTTTTTAAATATTATCTTTTTGATGAACTCATATTTGCTATTTGAGGATTAGTCCTTGCTGCCGGAAAAAGGAGTTATCACATCATAAATTAAGCCTGCCAGATGGTGTGAAATGTTGTCAGCTTCCTCATAAGTTATTTTGAACCTTTGTTACATATGTTGGCTTTTGGTTCAATGGAAACTTCTCTGATTTTGGTGTTGTTCTCCAATTTTTGAATTATGTGTACGTGGTTGTAGGTTGAGGGAGCTTCACACACTCAAGGGTCATGTAGAATCAGTGGTGAGATTGAAAGGCCTCGACATAGATACAATTCAACAAGCCTACACCGTCTGAAGATCAGGTGTGGGGATATACACAATAATTGTGCCTTTTGCCAGTAATGAGAGTAAAGACATGTAATTGGGATATTGTAGTGAGTTTAACTTGAGCAACATTGCCTAATAACTGCTGCTGCTGCTTTACGAGTCCTCTAACTCTTGGTGCTTTTGAGACCTTCATTTCTTGCTTGTCTTTCTGGCCATTTATGTCTATATCAGTAAGGTTATGGCCTGTTGGTCGTTTTCTTTACCGCATTATGTACAAACCCATATAGTTGGGTAATTACCATGGACTTAATACAGTTGGAACATGACAAACTTTCAAATTTATTGTGGTACGCTTTATGCATTTGTTGCTATGTTGCTGTCTCAAAGGCCTATGAATTGAGAAACGAGTCAATTATGAACATAATGAAGCCTTGGTTTTGCACCTGTGAGTAGGGATTTCCTGAACTAATAACCTGTGCTGCCCAAGCCACCTCAACTGGGATGCTGCTCAGCAACCAAGCCACCTCAACGACTGGGATGCTGCTCAACAATCTTTCGAAGTGAGATCAACGCTTAACGAAAAATAAAGTTAAATCATATATAAAACACATGCAAGGTGTACAGTGAGGCCAAAAAGGTTTTTGGTAGCATCTTGAGAAAGGAAGAAGTTTGCTAGGAAACTTTCAAACATTTTAGGTATAGTTTTTAAGGATAACACTTAAAGCCATATAATCAAATTTTGGAGGTAAGCTTACTTTCTTCATCCCTATAGATTTATTATAACATGAAACAAGGATATGGTTAGTTCGAGCAACCAACAAGGGATAAGAGAATCACCTTTTAGTTCATTTTTTTATTGATATTCAATTTTGTGCTTTAAATCCTATAATGTATAAAATGAATGATTTACGCAAATTTATTAGTATACAATCCACTACCCCAGTTGCATCTAGGTTTCTAATGACATTGCCCCTTCTTCACTTATAATAAGCTTCTTAAGAGATGTAAAACTTAAGAATTCTTCATTCGATTTCCCATATAAGGAATTTAATGATGAATTCGATAATTCTTTATATCTAAACAAGCTAAGGAAGAGTGGATTCTATGAGATAAAATTTTCATTCAAATTATCTTGATTTAATTGATTTTATGTCTTGTTTTAGGTAATTGTGGAAGAGTTGTTTGAGGAATGGTGTAGCCAATTATTGGAGGAGTATACAAATAAAAATATGAAGAGAACATCATTTTTGGATGAACATGGCTTGACACTCGACCTTGTGCCATACTGTGTTTCTTTCAAAATTGGCTATTTAAATAACACATAGATTACAGTTTTGGTAGCTTTTGTTTATTTCAGAAGTTCCCATCTTAGGTTTAGGTTAGGGATATAGAGACACCATAGAGCGCACTCTAACATATATTTTCAACAGAGAGAGAGATCCATGATCATTCAAAGGAAGAGAACTACATAAAAAGGTCAAGATCTTTAATAGTGGCTTCTTTCATTTTTTTAAGAAAAATTATTTCAAAGTTACTTTATAATTAGTTACTTATGTGTATAGTAGATGAAACCCTAATGGATTCTTGTATGTTTTGATTTCAATTTTCATAAAGAGTTTCAATTTTCATAAAGAGTTATATGTTTGAGATTTATGCGTGTTAATCTTAATATTAATCATATACAAGCGATAGCTTAGATTTAAAATATAGTCGAAATGACTTTCAAACTAGGAACATATATTAAGGATTCAATGAGGATCTAGATATAGACCTACGTGACTCTTCTAAGATTAGGATAATTTGTTTTAAAGAATGTAATACATTTCGAGGGTAGCTAATTAGATATATATGTTGGTCGATTAATATGGAGATAGGTGGTTATACCTTGATGGATGATAGATCATTGTTTGAGGAAAGTTCAATGGTCTAAATAGTAGAATCCCTACAATTGAATCGAGGATGCAAGATGAAGTTAGAAGGGAACTCTTTTTTATTCATATTGATTCTCTTTATTGATTATTATTTCAATTTTCTAATGGTGATCCAAATTAGTTTACATTTTTATTCATTTTAAATTCATTCAGTAAAAAACCCAATTTATTATTAATTACGTAATATTAAGAAGATTAAACTTAGTAGTTATATTCATTTCTTGTGAGATCGACCTTTACCACCTCTTTACTATTACAAAATGATAGGTCTACTTGCCTTACTCTTGTATTAAAATAGGAAGGATATATATAAAAAATATACATGAAGTTATTAGGGGATATGTGCAATATTGAAGAGATTTGAGAACTATTAATCTAGTTATTTTGTTTATATTTATTTCAATCATTTTATTTAATTATTGAATTTTTTTGTGTTTATACAAATTTAACTATAGGTGTATGACATGAATAATTTTTTTGGAGCTTTTGAAAAAGATTCAAAGATTGAGAATATGCTTTTACGAACAATATGAGGGAGAAGATTTATACTCAAGTAGTTTAACATCGCAATAATATGGAAGGCGAGCATAGGACTTATGTTATACTGTAACATCCCATTACCCATATTAAGGAAAAACAATAAATGAGAGGTTAAAAGCCTAAAGAACAAGCCTCTCTAACTTAAAACCTATACTAAAACGACATAGCTTCACCAAAATCTCCTTATACATCAAATTTTCATCTTCTCCTCTTCACCATACGGCAACCACTCTTGCTCCCCATTTAATTTATTTCTTCTTCATTAATTCATGTCATGTTAAATGGGCTAAAAGCCCATCTTGCAAATCTAAAGCCCAAACACCTAATCAACTTCCTATATTAATCCTACACCAACTTATACTTTTAATTTCTAAGAATTTCTCAATATTCTAATTTTAACTAAGTCCTTTCAATTT
Source organism: Erythroxylum kapplerianum (assembly GCA_025434765.2). Classification (NCBI taxonomy): domain Eukaryota; kingdom Viridiplantae; phylum Streptophyta; class Magnoliopsida; order Malpighiales; family Erythroxylaceae; genus Erythroxylum; species Erythroxylum kapplerianum. Next base: position 132,070 of record JANSVI020000756.1, on the reverse strand, counting down.
ATTACCATTTAGTAAATACTAAAAATTCCAAAATCAATCTAACCTCAAAACAAAGAAAACCTGCTTAAAGCGAATCGGGGCCCAACACCTGTAGTGAGAGTTATAGCAATTGTGCCAAGGCATGTACAATATGAGTAAGGACATGAGCACATGGGATTCGTTTGGCCATAACTTCTTCGTATGACCTCCAAATTAAGCAATTCTTAAAGAAATAGCTTCCTAACACATGTATCTATCTATCCATGAAAATTGGGATCTTTGGAGTTGTTTTGAGAAAGTTTGATTGAGGGAAAGTGAGAAGTTAGTTGGGAGATCATGATTGAGGTATGTACACACTTTGGATTTTCAAGCATATCTTGATCTATAGAGCTCCGATTGAGATGATTCTTTCTTCAAATTAAACTAGAGATTTGGAGTTTCAATTTTTTTTGAAGAAGTCAATTTTGTTTATTGTGAATTCGTTGCGTGGGCTCGCCCTTGTGGGTTGAGATATTATGAGAATGAGAGGGAATCGATGATAGCTAAAAAGATTCCATTGAAATAACTCTAAAGGTTATACACTCATGTTTATGAATGGTTTACGAATGTTGGGTTCCGAAAACGGGGTCCAACATATTATGGTATCAGAGCAAGACAAAAAAAATCGATGATGGTTAAGGAGACTTCATTGGAGTACGCTCACGTCATATGGTTCCATTTAAGAGTTGGGTTATGGAAACAATGCCCAACATCTTTCCCGAAGGTAAGTTTGCTAAGATATCTAAAAATACTAAATCAATTGGTGATTTCCTCAATAAAATGTGATCTATTATTTATTGATGAATTGGCTCTCTCAAAATCTAATTAATAAAAAAGATCTCACTATTCATATCATCACTCAATTAAGAGAAGAATACAATTATATTGTCATAGCTTTGTGAGTCATTAATCGCATATTCAAAATTATTTGATAAGTTAACTGACTTTGAGAGAATGTTGAAAGATAGATAAATGTTATTAAAAAATAAAACTTCTAGACACAATAGTCTTTATAAATTGACTTTGAATTATGTTCAATTATATAATTCCAACTATTGTAAAATAGAAATATTACTCACTTTTGTCAAAATTAGAGTGGCAATTGGTTATATCAAGCAGATTTTTTGTTGTTTTTATGAAATTACAAGTCATGATATACGTGATTGTAGGAAGATTACTAAATTCTTGAAAGAGAATAATATATCTACTAATGACTTTCAACCTACAAATGTACTTCTAAGTCTAGTAGCAAATGCTACACCTTTATAAGTTATATAGCTATGCAATAACCTTGGTTATTTGATAATGTAGCATCATACTATACAACATCCAATTTATATGCTTTGTAATCTTATTTTAACTATGAGGATCTAGACGAGATATTCTTGGATGATGGTAAAAATCTCTCTATCTCTTATGCTAGTCACGCAAATTAATACACCCATCAAGCACTTTTTTTAACCCTGTGTCTTGTATGTTCCATACTTAACAATTTGTTTTCTATAGCAGAATTGTATAAATCTAATCAATTTTTTGTTGAATTTTTATGTTCTTATTTTCTTGTAAAGGATATTTCACAAGAGTGCTATAATGCAAGGGAAGAACATTAATGATATTTATTACACAACTGTTTCATGTCTTCCTTATATAAATGTTATGAAAGCTTCCTTATCTAATTGACATCACAAACTTGGTCATCATTAGAATAAAGTTCTTTGTATTATTTTTAAGGATAATGGTTTAGTTTTTAATTTTTTTCCAATTTTTTTTTAATTTTCATTGTAACTCATGTTTCTTAAAAAAAAGTCATATATTACCTTTCTTTGAAAATTCTCCTATTTGTATTAAGCCCTTAAAACTTATCTATATTGATGTTTGGGGACCAACTAAAAGATCTATTGATAGTTATGACTATTATATTTATTCCCTCAATTCAAAAGGTTGGCAGAAAATTATTTTTAGACTAAAATCATTTCGATTTTCACAAACAATAAAGGGAGTATCAAAAGTTCATTATGATTTTTAATTCGTGCGACATTTTTCATTGCGCTACACCTCCACATACACCTAAGCATCGTAATAGACATGTTGTGAAAACTAGATTTTCTTTACTTTATTTTGTATCACTCCCATTATATTATTGGTCTTATGCTTTCTAGGTTACTATTTATTTAATAAATCATCTTCCTTCATTAGTCTTATATTTAAAATATATATTTGACATGCTTTTTTGTGGGTCTCCATATGTAATTGTTTTTAAACATTTGAGTGTTTGTGTTATTATTGGTTATGCCCATAAAATTACATCTAAACTTCAACTAAGGTATATTCCTTATATTTTTCTTGGTTACTCTATGTCTAAATTTATATATAAATATCATGATCCTACCATTTTCGTTTGTATTTATTCTAATATGTCAAGTTTGTTGAGAACACCTTTCCTAATCAATTTTGCAATAAATCCCATAAGTTCATTAATCTTGTTCATGATGCTTTCCATACAGGTTCTACATAGGCATATAAGCAATCCAACGTTCCCTCGAACACCAACACTCATTCTCCTATTGATGGTCCACTAAATATAATGCCTTTCCTCTTTCATTAACTATTTAAGCTAATATGTATTAGCTCAAACCATGGGATCATATTCTCCTATTAACTTTCATCCATCCACATTAACTTCACCAATCACCTCACTTTTTTCTCCTCACATTAGTCATTCTTCATCACCATCCATCCCACAGTCCACTCCACTGCGTTTAGCTTGTATAAGAAAACAAATCCTAAATACTATAGTGATAAATACATTAACCTTGCTATTAAACACCTACTACTCTCTACCTTTAAACCTAA
>JANSVI020000743.1:141953-152766 GCA_025434765.2 Erythroxylum kapplerianum | reverse complement strand
GTCTCATTTTCATGGTTCAAATCAACAAAGGCCTATAGCTCACTATCATCACAATCTTCGTCATTTAAAACCATATATCGATTAGTATTTTGACGTTGATTCTTCGAAGTAAATCTACAAATTTTGCCTAGGAATATTTCCTAGATTTCTCCTCAACAATCATCCACGATCTTAGCCCGAGATTCTTGTCATTATTGTCATCAGAAATCTTTGTTGGTGCATTTGGGTGAGAATTAGCCATTGGCTACTCAACAATGGCGACTGCAGGTAAACTGGCACCCATATCATGATCAATGGCTTCTAGTAGACGAGCGTCCACATCTTAAATAGAGTTTCTTGCCAAAGTAATTGGGCAAATACTATCCTTGTGGCCATATTTGCCACATTGAAAACAGATAGTATAGAGCCCTTCATACTTAACATAATAGGGCCTACCATCAATTTCAACTTTTCCAACTAGGGGTTTATCTAATTCAATCTCGACACATACCCTAGCAAAACGGCCACGATTAGTAAGTATGATGTTCTTGTCAACTTTAATAGAACGACCACTACCTGTCCTCAATGCCATTAGAAGATCCTCATCATAATACTGAACTGAGACATCAGGAAAGCGAACCCAAATAAGAATAGAATCAACAGTAGCGTGAACAGCTGAAAACCTTGGTGTCCACGGTCGGACACTGAGGTACTGATAAAAAATCAGCCATGGACCACCTTCCATCGCATGATCAAAATTAGGTTTGCAATCAAACTTAATCAGGAATTATTCAAGGCCAAGATCAAGGACATCAACCACCCGATGGCTTCCATAGTTGATTAATTTTTGAGTACAAAATCCTAATTGTAATATTACAACTAAGCAATTTTACAATAACTACTTGTCGCCATAAAGTTTCTAGAGACTCCACATATTTAGGATCAACCTGAAACATTGAAAATTAACTATTGCCATCTTTAAAATCCGTCTTCACTATCCTTTCTTCGATTAAATCTACTGGAACCCGGTCTCTAGCATCCTATTCCAATTCCTTAGTGCGTTTCCTATCTAATACTTTGTCTTTCCATGAAACCATGTTACTGCCCATAGCCCTATTGCCATGAGGGAACTTACCCAAAGGATTTATTGGTGGTTGATCTAGTGGTGGATCTGGTGGTCTATTCTTTTTGATTGGATGAGGATCGGTTGGGGCAAGATGTTCATGAGATATTCTAGAACTCATTCTACGTTAATATTGATATCACATAAAATGTATGAATAGATTAAAATTTCAAACACTTTAGATTTAATTTTAACATCTTATAAATATTAAATTTCATTTTAAACGCGTTAAGATTAAGACTACATTTTTTCTTTTCAAACTCCAAATGATAAATTGTATAGTTTAGGTATTGATTACTAGAAAAAAGTTCACAATAAGAGTATCTTATTTCGAGTAGATTTCATTAATATTCTATTTGGTTGAGCTTATACCAATAGAGCTTTTGTTAATAGAGTTTTTTTTTTCTGTAAATCTTTTATAATATTTGTTTACTATTAGCCATATTTTTATTAATGGGTAGTTTATGGGCCAGGCTTTGGTTTGAGACTCAATTATTCTAAATAAAATTATATAATTTTGTTTACTAGAGTTAATTTTTGGGTTTGAAAAATCCAAATCTGAATTTAATTATAAAAATTATTTTATATTATTAATTAAAAAATTATTTTAAAAACATGAACATGGCAGACTCCTGGATTGGTCATTGTCACCCCCAACCGAAGTTTACGGTTTATTCAGCGGTAGAGTTTGCAACCGCTTGACCTTTCATGCATATGTGATTGATTGGCTTAGTCGAACAATGAAGCAAGCGAATCGTATTCAATTGTTTACTTAAAACATATTTGAAAAATGACAAATATGAAATGGAACTGACGTAGACGATAGTGTTGGTGGCCATGTGCATGAGCGGAGCGGCGGTTTCTTTAATAAATAAAAAAAAAACATAAACTGTCATATCAACGTTAGCTATAAGGATTGTCTGGATTTCATCATTTCCCTTGTGGGCCATTCTATGTTGGTGCCGTTAGCTTTGAGGCAGCACCCAACTCTGCGAGCCAGCTGCTAGTCTCAAAGCCGTGTTGAAGCGGGTCCCAGAAATCTTTGGTCCTTGTACAACTAAACCCCTCTCCAGTGACCATCCCTCCATCCTCTTCTTCACAGTGAAAAGTAAAAACAAACCGTAAAGCTTCTACGACCAATTTCCTTTTCCTTCAACAGTAGCACTAGCAGTAGCACCTCTTAAGTCTAATTTCATTATCATATCCCTATTCCTATGTTGTGGGGTCCTGAATCTGGGCTTTTATTAGGCCTTTGACAGCCTAATTACCAGCCTGGAAAGGGTTGTTTTTAATCATAGCTCTATAGTTGCCCACTAAAAGGCTCACTGCTTCGTGGGGTTGGGGTCTTGTGGCAGCAGAAGCCACTTATTGTCAAACTTGTTTTTGTTCTTTGACCCGACACACACTTCTTTCTCTGCTTAAGTTTTTTTTTATCTTTCTTTCTACCTCCTTCGTTCAGGTAAGGGTGTACATTTGAGCAAAGTTTTCATTTTTTGCGTTCTTTCCCAAGTTCAAGATTGTACAAGTTCTTTTCTTTTCTGCTTTATGATAGCGCAGTTAGGTTGAAACTTGTTCAGTTAGATCTGGTTCTGAGAGCACTGCTTTGTTGGGACTTAGTGATTCAGAACTGGGCTTGTAGCATTTGATGTTTGGTGCATTGTATGTTGAAGCATTTGGAATTGTGAAAAGAGTTATAAGGATTGGTCATTCCTTGGGATTGTAGCAAGTTTTTGTTGGATTGGATTATTGTTCCTTGAGATGGTAGTTGCTAATTGCTTTGTTTCTCTGGAGCTTGAGGGTCTGCAGACGAAGAAGATGAAATTAGTGAAATGCTTGCGTGTAGTTGTTACTCTTCTTTTATTACGCCTTTTTCGTTTCAACACATCATCTGCTGCATTCATTCCTCCTGACAACTACTTGATTGCCTGTGGTTCTTCACAAAATGTCACATATCGAGGTATGACTTATGTTCCTGATTCTTGGCACTCTTCTCTCACGTTAAAAACTGGAACTTCTTTTGTTGTTAGCTCCAATTCTACTCCCCCAGCTCCAATCTATCAATCTGCTCGAGTCTTTTCAGGCATAGCTTCATATGAATTTGACATTCAGCAACAGGGTAGGCATTGGATCCGCCTTTACTTTTATCCTATTCCTGACCAAAACTTGACTTCTGCGTCCATTACTGTAGTCACAGATGCTTTTGTGCTTTTGAACAATTTCACGTTCAAGAACTATAAAAGTTCATATTTGTTCAAAGAGTATACAGTCAATGTGACTTCAGATTCCTTAACTCTCTCCTTCATTCCTTCCAATAATTCTTTCACGTTTGTTAATGCAATTGAAGTTGTCTCTGTTCCGGATGCTGTCCTCCCTGACCAAGCACTGGCTCTAAATCCATCTACTCCTTTAAATGGTCTTTCTCAACTTGCCTTTGAAACTGTTTACCGTTTAAACATGGGAGGTCCACTGATCACAGCTGAAAATGATACACTTGGAAGAACTTGGGAGAATGATGCCAAGTACCTCCATGTGAACAGCTCTGCTGTTAACGTTTCAGTTAGTCCTGCATCTATAAAATATCCAGCTACAGTTACAACTGAAATAGCACCGAATTGGGTTTACGCCACAGCTGAAGCCATGGGAGATGCAAATGTAGCAAACTTGAACTTCAATATAACTTGGGTCTTCTCTGTTAATCCAAATTTTAGTTACTTTGTTCGGGTTCATTTCTGTGATATCATCAGCATCTCTCTGAACAATCTTGTGTTTAGTCTCTACATCAATGACAACACGGCTGTTGAGAGTCTTGATCTGTCAACTTTTGCAAATGGCTTAGGTGTTCCATACTACAGAGACTTTGTATCCAACTCCTCGGTGCAGTCAGGTACTCTGAATGTCAGCATTGGTCCAGATATGCAATCTGATATTACAAACGCAACTATGAATGGTTTGGAGATTCTGAAGATAAGCAATGAAGCCAAAAGCTTAGATGGGCTTTCTTCTGTTGGAGACCTCCTCCCTGAATCAGCCTCAAAGGCAAACAAGATCGGAATTATAGTTGGTTCAATTGTTGGAGCTGTTGTTGCTTTTGCTTTAATTGGACTATTTTCCTGTTGCTTTATAGCCCGGAAGTTAAAGACTACTCAACAGGGACATCCATGGCTTCCTTTGCCCTTATATGGGAACTCTCAAACAATGACAAAGATGTCTACAACTTCTCAAAAGAGTGCTACAGCAAGCTGCATTTCATTGGCTTCATCCAACCTTGGTCGGCCTTTTACATTTCAAGAAATCCTTGATGCAACCAATAAATTTGATGAGAGCCTGCTTCTTGGTGTAGGTGGATTTGGCAGAGTCTACAGGGGAACTCTTGAAGATGGGACAAGTGTAGCTGTCAAAAGAGGTAACCCCAGATCTGAACAAGGTCTTGCTGAATTCCGAACTGAGATTGAAATGTTGTCCAAGCTCCGCCATCGTCATCTTGTCTCTCTTATTGGTTATTGTGATGAACGATCAGAAATGATTCTTGTCTATGAGTATATGGCTAATGGACCACTCAGGAGTCATCTCTATGGATCGGATCTACCACCATTATCCTGGAAGCAACGACTTGAAATATGTATTGGAGCTGCTAGAGGACTCCATTATCTACACACAGGTGCAGCTCAAAGCATTATTCACCGAGATGTAAAGACAACTAATATTCTCTTGGATGAGAACTTTGTAGCAAAAGTTGCTGATTTTGGCCTCTCAAAAACTGGCCCCGCCCTTGATCAGACCCATGTGAGTACTGCTGTTAAAGGTAGCTTTGGTTACCTTGATCCTGAATACTTCAGAAGGCAACAACTCACTGAAAAATCTGACGTCTATTCTTTTGGAGTGGTTCTAATGGAAGTTCTATGTACTAGACCAGCCCTGAATCCTGTTCTTCCCAGGGAGCAAGTTAATATAGCGGAATGGGCAATGACCTGGCAAAAGAAGGGCATGCTTGACAAAATTATGGACTCCAATCTAATTGGAAAGGTGAGTCCAGCTTCTCTCAAGAAATTCGGTGAGACAGCTGAGAAGTGCCTTGCTGAACATGGGGTTGATAGACCATCAATGGGAGATGTCTTGTGGAACCTTGAGTATGCACTCCAGCTTGAGGAAACGTCGTCTGCGCTCAGTGAACCTGAGGATAACAGCACAAATCATATACCCGGAATCCCTTTGACGCCCCTTGAACCATTTTACAATAGTGTAAGCATAATCGATGTAGGGAACTCCGGCACAGATGATGATGCAGAAGATGCTGCTACAAGTGCTGTATTTTCCCAGCTAGTCAATCCTCGTGGAAGATAAGAAGGAACACATACCCAACCTCTGATTATCTTGCACACAAAGTTCTCAAAAGAATACCAAGTAACACGGAAGGTTATTTCTTGTAGAGTGCTTTTGCTCTTTTGCTTCAATTTTCCTATGATGGTTTGGTTTCTGTTGCCTAAGTTATTACATTTACATTTAAGTTCTAGGTATAACCATGTACTCATATATTACACTCTTTTTCTTAACAGAAAGAGTAGAAATAAGGTATAGCTTATGATTTAGTTATCTGGTCGACCTACATATTCCTCTACTGCTTAATGAGTGAAAGCAATCGAGCTGTGTTTCTACTTTCTAATCAAATATCGGAATAACATATTCTTCATGTAATCATGTTCTATGGACAGAAATAACTTTTCTGTTCACTGCACATTTGATGAAAACTTACTGCAGAATTTGCAGATATCATTAACAGGACGATGCTTTATCCTCGATGACAAAAGATGGTCAAAAGTTTTGTTCTAGTTGTGAATTGTATCAGGCATAGATAATTATTCATCTAAACTTGTTGATTTAACTTGACAGTGCATATTAGGTGCCTTGCATATTCCACATCTTCTTTCTTTTTAAACTTCTTGTATGTAGCAACTCTATTTGATCCTCAAAAAAACCTTCAAAGACAGCATATTGAAAACAACTGATTACTCAAATCCCAGTAAAAAGCTCTGCTCCGCTTCCTGATGTATGCTCTGATAGAAGCATTACTTAACCTTTATAGTTTCAACATCAGAACCAAGCATAAAGAAAGATGCTTTTGCCCCCAATTCTTTTTCAGTTCTTAAACACAGTTAGGTTAGTATATCAAGCTAGAAACTCTGAAACATTTGAGCAATAACCAAATTAAAGACTTTAAGCAATGTCAAAAGGGAACGTCCAATTCCTTCAAAAGGAAACTGCCATGAGAGCAAATAATAGAAATTTCTGGAGCCGTTAGTAATTAGTTTTTATCATAAATTCATGCTTCATAAATCTTTTGTGCGATTTGGTCTCTCAGAAGTGATGATTACTAGGACTACAGTCTGGCAGCAAGATAATAACATGCCATGTGGCTTTATGAAGAACACTCAAAGAAGCCTCATATTCAAGTTTCATCTAAATGCAAGGTGTTAAAGCTTTACAGATGATTTGATGATGTTAGAAAGAGCTGATCTAAATTCTATAGCAATATTGCATAATTCTGTTGAATGCAAGGTGTTATGCTGTTGTAATGTACATACATAATTGCCTTATAAGGATTGTCTTATAATGAAATAATAACAAAAACAAAGTATGTCTTCCAAAAACAAAGTATCATGCAAAATGAATTTCTAATTGGGAAAGCATGAGTATATCTTACAAGGAGAAATTGATAATCATTAGAACTCTTCAGTAGATTAGAAACATCATCAAGGAGAGAACAAAGTAGCTCAGATATGATTTTAAGTGTAAGTGGCAAAGTATAACAAATATGGTCTTTGTAGATGATTTATTGTTGTTATCCTTATCAGATAAAATATTTGTGGTGGCTCTGATGACTACAATCCAAATGTTTTCTGAAATGTTTGGACTTGAAGTGAACTTTGAAAAAGTTCTCTTATTACATCTCTAACAAAGCTATAGATGAGGAAGTAATGATATTCGAAGTTACAGGTTTTAGAAGACATGATCTGCCATTTGTGTATTTGAGAGTTACTATTACTAATTCTAATCTAACTTATCGAGATTAAAAATTGCTAATTGATAAAATACAGGCTAGAATCTAAAGGCTTTGTCACTAGCTAAGAGAGCACAACTCATCTTTTTTATACTCAATACACTAACTATACATAGGGCAACTCACGTGTATTTTCCAAAGGTGTTATCAAGACAATTGATGGTATTCTTAAAAAGTTTTTGTGGTCCATAAATAAAACAAATAAACACTAAAATCCCATCAAATTGTTAGAAGTTTGCTTTCTGAAAAAACATGGTGGAATGAATGTGCTCCCTTTAAGGATTTTTAATTTGGTTATTCTTATAAAAAAATTATGGATGATCATTGAAAACAAGCAATCTTTATGGGTTAAGTGGATCAATGCTTATTACATTAAAGGGAGAAATCCATGGAAAGTCAATATACCAGAAACTGCCTCAAACACAACTAAAACAATCTTCGAACTCATAAGCAAAGTCAGACCATATGTGATCAAATTATTAGGAAAAGGTATCAATACTTCCTTTTGGTATGATTGATAGTTAATTGCTGAAGTATGTGAGGATATTGGTGAGCTCAATCCAATCAAAAATATCATTAGGGATGATTAATCTATTAATTTTTCTCTAGCACACAAAACTAAAATTTTATTAAAGATTCGAGATTTTGGTTAGTCTAATCATATCAATAATAGTGAGTTTAAGGAAAACAAAGCAAATATCAAATTGTGGAATTCGTCTAGAAATAGTAAATTCAACAATTTGACTTGTAGAAAGTTGTTTCAAGAGTAGGGAAACATGGTAGCATGGCATAAACTTGTCTAGTGCAAGTATATGATTGTTAAAGCTTCAATCAAAACGTGGAGAGTAATCAAGAACATATTACCTACAATTGATAGATTAAATAAATTTATAGCTATTCCAAACAAATGTGTTTTTTGTAAGTAGGAATAGGAAAGTATTACTCACTTACTCTTCAAAGCTAGTTCACTCAATGGAAGGACATAACTCAAAGATGTTTGTTAAGAGATGCACTAAATGAGTGGTATCATATTGTAGCTTAGAGTTCAACTTTAAACATGCATGATAAAACAAAGCAATGGTGTCTTTTCATTGCTATGTCATATCTAATACAAGCTGTATGGGATGAAAGGAATATAAGACTATTCATGGACATTAAGAAACAACTGTAAAAGATACAAAAGGAAACAATCAAAGCAATCAAGTTACATTTTGTCACCTTTGAAGATAAAATGAAGATTAGCTCCAACCTCATGTCAGTATGGGATTAATAAGTAGCATGCACACTTGTGTTTGATCCTTTATAATAACATCATGGTGGTTTGTTAACCCATTCATTTGATGGATGGTTTATGATTGTGACAATTGTTATTGCCTTTCATGGCTTAATCTAATTTACAATCTTTCAAAAAAATATACTTACTATAAAGAAAAATTTTCATTTAAACTTTAAAAGTGGAGATGCAAATGGAAGTGTAATAAGAAACCTTATTTACCCGCTCCTATGAGACAGAAACTTAATATTAAGATAAGCAGAGCATAAAGTTCGCAGGTGACATGAGCTAACATGCTTAGCAATTAAAGAGACAAATTTTAATTTAATTAAAAAGTTTAGGAAATTTTAAGAATTAAATATAAATCCAGAAATTTTAAATTTCTAATAAATGTAAAAATTTTAATTATGTTAATTTTAAATTTCTAATAAATCTAGAAATTCATTTTTAATTATTTAAAAATTATTTTCAAAAAGATAAATTTTATTAGGAAAACTTATGGAATTTAATTTAATTTTCTAGGAATTTAATTATTAAATTAAATTAGTTATCAAAACAGTAACTACAGTAAGCAAAGTTTTCAAGAATTATCTTTCATGATTAGATGATGTTAGATATAATTAGTATGATGAGATTACATTAATTATGAAATGATAATTTAATATTTTAATCCTTTAATCAAATATTTAATATACATTAAAAAGAGTAATTATAGCCTTCCATTATTTAAGTATAAAATAAGATTTTAATTATTGTAAAATTTGTTTAGCAAACTTAAGAATTGTTTTCAAATATCAATTACAAATTGGTTACTAAGTAGTAAGAACTAATATAATTGGATTTAAGTAGAGTAGAGATGCTCTATATCCAATCGAAATATTGAATAATAAAATGATTGAATTATATGTTAAGTTAAACTATTTTAACATTTTAATATTTAGGTGGTCACGACCTATTGCTAGATATGAATCTTGATCTATGATTACAAATTATGTAATTAGAGAATTAAATATAAATTTAAAGAATATAATTAAAATTATAATATATAATTATTACCAAAATATCAAGAACTTAATAGGTCATACAAAAGGAACAATTAAAAAGAAACGTTTTAATTAATTTTAAAGTTTAAGAAACATATTAAATGCTAAATATTTGATTTGATTAAAATTAAATTCTAATTTAATTAGATTTATATTTTAATTATAATTATGTAAGAAAGAAATACTAATCTTTTTTATAAAAAAAGAAAGAAATAAGAGAGATAACATTCTTATCGATTTATGTTAAATAGATGAATTTTCTTTTTTTTTTATTTTGTAAATACCATTAAAAATTACATATTTAAATAGCTTGTGATGATAATTTTGCCAATGAGGAAAAACTTTTAAAGAATGTAAAATCAAGTTTAACTATTTTATTTCCTAATTTATTTTTGAAATTATTATATAGAAAAGATCATATTAGAAATTATAAAAATTGTTTGATGCCCCAGTTACTTTCTCGATAACGTTGGCATTCAATAACACAAGGTGCGTGCTTACATTAAATTTAACCAACATAACTATTTCTTGTAACCTTAATGATTATGTACATACACTCCTTGCGAAACACAAATTGTCTCTAAATCTTGATCTTGTTTCCCATCTTTCTCTTGGTTAGTTCTCTGTTTGATGACTGTGTAAACTTCAAATTAATCCTATTTTCAACTTTCAAGAGTTCAAGATTTAACGTCAAACATCCAACCATAGCATTCATCTGGTTATATAAAATAGTAAATTAAGTGGATGATGCTAATATGGGTTACAAGGAAAGTGAGAAAGAAAGATGTCAGATTGCCACAAGAAGATTATAGTTAGCCCCTCAACACATGAATGCATTTCACAACTAGCTGAAAATGGACCGTGTGTAACATCCCATTTTCATACAAAGGGTTTGAACTCTAAAAATTGGTACTTGTTAGATCAATCAAAGAAATTAGGAAAACACATCTTATGCTCATGCATTATATAAGGTACGCATGCACGTGAATAGTAAATTTTGCACATGAAAAATGACTGTACATGCATTCATGACATTTCTCGGAATAAGTGTTAAGAAATGGGATTGTGAATAAATGTGATTTGCGTGTATATAAGAAAAATTGAGTTGGAGAGGGTCATTGTGATTTGTGAATTTTTGTAAAATTTTAGAAATTTTTCTAAAAATTTTGGGAAAATTTTTTTGGACTAGGAAAAATGCCAAGTGGCAGAATAGTGGTTTACCAGTAGGAGAAATTACTGGCCAATGGCACTAGAAATTTAGATACATAATTTTATGATTTATTAATTTGAGCCATTGAAATTTTGGGGAAAAATTGGACTAGAAATTGAATTGAATTGGA